>JASDQU011442201.1:2030-23514 GCA_032191745.1 Picea mariana | reverse complement strand
GTGTGGAAACAACATCTTAGTAAATACCTACCATGCACTTATCCATTTAACAACTCGAGCTCCATAATTCATAACTCATAGTCTCATGTATATCAAAGTGCATTGAAGAAATAAGAAGTATAGAAAATAAAAGGAGAAAAGAACCATTTTGTGGGGATACAACTAACTCTTTAGCGCAGCAAGACAAAAAAAAAAAATCATTGGTCTAATTCTTATCAGTGATTTTGAAACAAAATTCTCAAGGAGAAGCAAATTAACAAACTTTGGACTACAAGGCTCGTGAATGTCGGTTTTGTACCTTAGGTTTTTGACTTGGAAGAATTAGTATCGTGGTGTGCTCAAAGATTTGATGCGAAGAAAATAATTATTCAAGTAGTTGTGAAGGGAAAGAATATTTTTGTGTTGACCCCAAAAAATTTTAGAATGATGCTCCACCTCCCTACTCCTAATAAGAATCTTAAGTTGCCATATGTAGATGCTTTCCTCTATTCTTAGGGTGGTGCTTCGAATTTGTTGAAATATTTTTTTATTGTGTCTGTCAAAATGCTTATCAACCTTTTGACTATTGATATATCTTTGTTGCAAGAGCCATATCAAGACTTCTCGTGGTTTTTTGTGCACCTAATAGGCTGAGAATCAACCTCGCACATACCTAGGTCAATGTTGTATGTACTCCATTTGTCTTTTTGAAAAGAAAAAAAATGCCATTTTTTACTAGGGTGAGATGATTTCAAATGAAATTTCCTTTCAATTAGGAAATTACTTGAATACTCATAATTTTTTTATGGTTGCATACCTGGTCTTCACAATTTCTTACTGTAATGTTTTTTAGGGGATTCCTTTGAGAGGAAGTTTCAATGTTGATAATCAACCAATTCAGTTTTGGTACTCTTATATCTGGAAACAAAAGGAACCTTTTCATTTTTTCCTTATCCAAGACAAATTTCTCAAAGAATTAAGATATATATTGATTGGAGTATAACCCAGAAGAATAACTCAAGAGGCTAAATATTTTCATAAAGGAAAGGGTATTTGTGTGCAAGAAGAAAATCATACTTACATCGGGCTCTATGGTTGTGAAGAAAATCCCCTTCTCCTCCCATTATATTTTTGTGACAGATATTTTGTTGTAGAAGTATGCAGACAATAAAAGGCATGGTGTATTTTATTTGATAGAAAAAGAAAGAAACAATTCATTACATTACTTATTCATGTGGGAAATACAGTAGTAAAGAATTTTGTCCATCTAAAGGAAGTATCTGAGACACTTAATGCATTTAATCTTAAAGAAGAACAACTCTTGAGAGGCTTCGATCCCGAGGATCTTTTCTCTGAACATCTAGCATCTATGAGGTACAAAAATATTTTTACAAGAATTGTCGAAGAAATCGAAGACAATGACCCCAAAAGAAAACAAAAATGTATGTAATGAATACTTGGCCAAAAACATTAGTTCAAACACCCGAAAACAATGAAAAATAAGACAAAGAGTAAAAGGCACAACTAATGTGTAATCTTCTTCAAGTCCTCATTCATGTAGGATTTCTTCCTCAACACAATAGAATAAGAGTCAAACATAAACAAATAGGAGTAATGAACAACATGTCAGAGGTGAAGATGGAGGAGATCCACACCCCATTGATCTTGAAAGGAGACATGCAATGTCCCAACAAAAAAAGAAAAAGAAGACTAAGTAAGAATGATTCCAAAGATTCAAAAATCCCCAGGAACATAGTTGACATGAATATTGACAATGTTGAAATACCTGATTAGGTAACCTGTCAAATTTTTGAAAGCTGGAAAATCACAGAGGATCTGGCTAGAGAAGAACCAATAATTTTTCAAGAACATTCCTTGACACTCCATAACTCTCAGTACAATAAGGATGAGAAAAATATACAAATAGAGAAGGTCAATGTAAAGAATAAAAAGGTAATTCAAAAATAGAATTCAGAAGTTGAAGTATCGGGAGTCGGACCTTCAAGACTCCTAAAATTGCATTTTATGATAGGAGATGCTCTAGCTCAATCAATATCAAAGAAAGAGTTAGATAATGTTAGACTAAAAAGGAGAATAAGTGAGTTGGAAGATGCATTGAATCTGAAGCCATTATTTTCATGACCATTGGCTATAGTTTCATTAGATCAAAGCCCCCCAAGTACACTTAGAACTTCAATACAGGTGAGAAAAGAAGCCAATTTGTTGAGCGGGGTGGGATTTTATGTTGCGAAGAATATTAATAGAAGGTTCAATATCATTTCACAAGCATGGGAGGTCAGCACCAGCTTAAGAAATTTGTCACAAAGGATTACCAGTTTTACAAAGTATTTGAAAAGATATTTAGAACATGATGAAAGATTTTACAATAATGATGTAAATACTTTTAGTGCATGGGTCACCAGTTTAAGTGAGCATCATAGAATTCGGCAAAAATTTCCCTGAAATCGAATGATAAAACAAATAAAGGCAGGATGGCTAGCAAGGATAAAAAATGTTACAATATGCAATTGTTGACTATGAAAAACTTAATGTAAAAAGAGGAAATTATTTCTTAAAAATATTAGAAATTGTTAAAGAGTTAGAGGGCCCACAACTTCTAAGGATGATCCGATTATTTTTTAGAATAAAATGAAATCAGAGATATTACAATGAAATACATATAAATATTGCCAGAAACAAAAAAATACAATAATACATGATTTCTATTAATCAAAAAAATGTACAGAGACTATGAAAATACAGAGTGAAAGACTCGTTGGAATGGTGGCAGCTTATCTTTGAGAAGAGATGTGACTTCTACTCACATTCACAAGAATATGATTGTTACAATGAGGCTCCAAAGGCCTTTTTAACATAAGGAAAATCCAAAACCATAATCCCGGAAGATGAAAAGCCAAAAGGTTTGCGGGCCCCGATGGGCGTAGTTGATACGTCCTGGGGACGTAACTTTTGCATTCGATATTTGTTTGGGGCACTCGATACATCGTTGGAAAGGTCTAACCAAGAGGAACAATTTTTTACTGGCCTAGGTTAGTTCCATATGCAATTTCTTGGGCCCAAAATACCCAAAACAATGTTGTGTATAGCCTCAAAATGACCCCGGAATTTTGGAACCCGAAAAACTGCCAAGGTGAAAAACTATTTTTCGAGCCACTAGAATAGGTGGGTGGCCACCGATATCCACCTAGATCAATCCTCCCTCCTTAGGAAGAAATGGTCTCCATTGCATTGATTTACTGGGAGAGAGGGGGAAGTGTTTGTTGAACCTGAACCTTGTTGAGTTGCTTTCCTTGTTGGAGAAGTTGTGTTGCTTGGCTTGTGGAAGGTTGTTGAGACCCTGATGTTGGAAGGGTTGGAAATTTTTAACCATTCTGGCAACATGAGATGATTATGTGTAGAAGGAATCTTTGTGTTTTTCTTCAATATTTTCCACCTGCTTCTGTTGGATAGAAGGTGTTGTAAGTTTTAAACCTGCGAAGTAAAGAAATGAAAATAAATTCTTAAGCAAGACAGAAATTAATCAATGGCTCATACACAGAGTACACAGAGATTTTATACCGGAAACCCTCAACCGGGAAAACCTTTCTTATATTCATTACATCGAATTTCACCATTCACCATACAATATATACAATGTTTTTCGGTATTCCGTAGATACAAAAACCCTGATCCCTTAATCCAGGATTAATTTAGAAAACCGCTAAAAATAGCAAAAACCGCCCAAAAAAAAAATTCAAGGGGGGGAATACCTGCCCCCCCTGGGACCCCCCTAGGAAAGCGCCCAGCGCACACAGCACAAGCAGAGCACTAGTGCGAGGGATCGTCAGACGCAGTTGTCATATCTGACGCACCCACACACATACATGCAAAGAATATAACACATACCCAACGGGTGCTTGGACCAAGGATGCACTGGTTGAAGTGTCCTTCTATTCACCTTTTGAACAGATTGTGAAGAAGATGAATTTTGTAGTGTGAGATACTACCTTGAGACATTTGTTGATGATAAAAATCGCAACGAGGATTTCGTCTGCAAAGTATTGCTAAAATCCTATTATTATAAGCTAATGATATATATAATATCGGTAGGTGGGACCCCTTGTAGATTGGAGGATCAGGTCTGGTTCTTATTTGTTGTTTTACTATTGTTCGACACTGCTTACAGGTTTGATAATGATTGAGGATCAATGTTGGTTCTATTCGCGACAAATGGACAATGGATAGTGTAGGTTATGTGTTGGTTATGTTTCTCTAGGCTCGAATTTCATGCCATAATGGATTATCATATCCATTGTTACCTTTCATATTTCCTCCTTAATTATTATTTGTGACACCTGCTAAAGATACATGTTAGTAACAACAAATAAGAGCAATTGAAAAAAAAAATAAAGCAATATGAACAAAATCCAAAAGAAAGGAATTATGCTACTATGCCATACGATGTTGCATTATGCATTTGAAGCTTAAAGGAAATGGTGTTATTCCAACTAACAATGTTAATGACTATGTGATATATTGAGTCATGTGAAGGCATGTTTGATATGCGTTATGGTATGTTTGGAAATGGTTAATGTGATATACAGTGGCACACTTGGCAAGTGATTGATGGTACTTTCGATGCATAGATTAATACGATGGATTAATGAAGGACTCGTTGGAGTGTACTAAGGAATTGAATGAGTAAAGGATGGAAGAGACATGCATTTACTGCACGTCACTCCATACCTCTCCCACTAGTCGTCACCCTAGATTGGTTATTGTTCAATTGTGTTTCGTTGTGGTTAAGCTCTGATTTTCAAGCAAGGGAAGAACTGCTTGACCAAGCTCATGTTTTTAAGGCTTCTTGGTTACAGGTATGTCTTTTTCACCATCCATGAACCCGCTCTGGTTATGAAATAAATATTGGCCTGGTGATATATGGGTATGTGCTTTCCTTGAAACTGGCAACTGTGTAAACTTGTGATATTTCTCTGGAACGGATTGTTTGTGTGGTTTTCATTACAAATGAAAATGATGGTTGAAGTCATGGTTTCATTGATTATTCTAAGTGCTACAAGCCGTGAAGGCTCTCTGTCATCCTTATTGGTTTTGGTTGGAGGGTTTCATTCGGTCCAAAATTGTTGGTTGTCCCCACACTTTTCTTGTCACCATACCCAGTCGTTTTTGATGTTATGGGGTTGTTGGGTTTGATTTTGAACCACCTTGTGTAACTGTGTATCGTTTCACCTGGGTATGGGCTCATTCATGCTATTGATGTTTGCGCAATGTGTTATGATAGATATTATGCCAAGGGGCTCGCTTTAAGGTTGATTGATTTTTCATGGCTCTGTTTATCTCAGTATTTTTCGAATTGATTGGGAAAACCACAAGGGTATACCCTGTGTATTCTTGATGTTATTAAGGTCCAAAATGAAGCCTCTACTCCTCTATTCATACCCTCTCCTATCTCGTGAATTGTCACTATGTATGTGAAGTTATTGGTGATATGGCCTGTGTGTCAACCGTATGGTTCAAAGGTTTCTCACCCGCTGTTGGGAGTTGACTCCACTCTCCATGTGTTGGTCCACAAGGAAAATCCTTGATTACTCAAGGCCCGGTTTTAATAATGGATCTAGTTATATCCTGTCAACTATATTGTTGATTGTTATGAGTTGATGGAGTATCGTCGGTAGTGGTGATTGTTGGCTCATCTCTATTGATAACGTTGATAGTAGTTTTGGTTATTGGTTTTTATTCACTGCATTGTTTATTATAACAGTCGACTCGATAGCTCGGCATGGTTAATTGGTTAATTTGAGAAATGGGATTGGATACACAGTCGTTGTCTCTTATATTGTAATAATTGGATTGTTAACCCAGCATTAGTTATAGTTGATTAAGTCACAGCAATGCTTCGTGTGTGATGAGATTGGTATGTGTGGGTTTCCTACAGCATGTTTAAGTTGAATTGATGGTTGTTGTTACTGTGTGTTTTAATTGCCAATCGGGATTATTGCAATTTAAAGTCATGATAGTCGTGACTTGGTTGTCCACTGCATATGGTTATGGATATCATTTGGTTACACCATCAAAGATGGGCACGGGTTTTATAACAGTATGATTTCATTGCAATTTGATTATCAAATTGATTAAAGGGATGGAATCGGGCACGATTTTTGTGTCTATGTTTGATTGCGGAAACAATTCATGGACATTGGTTTATGTTTTGATGTTGAACATAGTGGAAACAAGTGACTGTGTGTTCATTGGAATTTTGTTCTTTATATAGGTTGTTTGGAAAGCATATTATCTTAAGTATGTTTTCACTGTGTAACTGAAAGTGTTAAGGATTTGAATGTGAACAGTGAGAAATTTTAACACGCAGCAATGGTTAAATTATACGCACAGCAATTGTTAATTGGTTAGAGTAATTGGTTAGTGTTGGATTGGTTGCATTAAAGACAAAATTGTTTTATGGATTACTTAAATTATTTTATGAACAGTATCCTCTCTTTTCCCCTACCATTATTTCACTTTTTGCTAATTACAATCCCCTCACCTTACCATATTCATTACTCACTCCTTGTTCCTAAAATTTAATTACAGTTAAGAGGAACTATGTATTACGACAACTTAAGATGGATTACACTGATATGTTCTTTGGTTTACATTGCAGTTGATTCTTTGTTTTCTGTGAGCAATAACCATGATCTTTTCCCCCCTCATTTTAACATTTTTCACTCAATATAAACCCCTCTCATATCCTAGAACCTTTGTCGACCCCCCTGCTCATTGACAATGATTAAACAAATTGTATGGATTGGATTGCATGAGTCTGATATGTTGCTGAGCCAAATTTTATTTCATATTTTAAAAGAGATGTCATGTATGGTTGTTAAGGAAACTATTTGCTAATCAATTATGCATACATAAATGATCTTTTCAAGAAAAAGGTTGAAAATCGAGGCCCACCATGCCCCTGAAAAAGGAAAAGCCACTGCTACCCCTTCCTCACCCTCCAATGGATCTGATAAATCTGTGTCCTCCCAGATGCATTTAAGGGAAGATTGTTCTCATGTGATCAACGAGATTAAGCCTAAAGGCTCCACACAGCCTAAGGAAATTTTAGAGAGATCAAAAGGTGATAGCTGCAACAAGGGAAGGATTGCCTCACAGACTAGAAAATATGGATTTTAAGTTTTTAATTATTAATTATTGAGAACGGTTCACTTCTGAATTTTGGACAGCATACTATTTTTTGGATATACGGGTAATATATATTTGGAACTAATTTCAAATATCATTGAGATAAATTGTCAAATATGAATGTGGTGATGGGATTCATGAGGAGGGATGTTTTAGTTTAATTAACTAGTTGTGTTTTGATTGTTAAAAGCTAAAGGGAGTCACAAGGGGTCCCACCTACTAGTTATTATTTATTTATTTAAAACCCTTATTATGATTTATTACTTTTCCCCCTTAACTAAAAGTTGGTTGAGCTATTAGTTAACTTAACTAAGGAAGTAGGTCAACTACTTCAACCAATTATAATTTGATTAAAGGAAAAAGGAAAGGGAGGAACAAGGGGAGAATAGAAGGAGAAGCATACTAAGGTTTGCTCTTTGAGTTTGTGTTGAGATAGTTCAGTTTTCATTCATTCCTTAATTTATCACAAGCCTAATTCTTTTTTATGATAGCAAGGTCTTATTGTAGACAGCAAGATTCAAGGTTGAATTACATCATTCAGACACTTGTTTTTCAGAGGTGTTAATCTATCTTTGATAGCCTATGTAGACTTGTCTGTTTGTGAATTAGTTTTCATGACTGAAAAAGGCTATTGTGCATAGTCAAGTGGGCAGCAATCTGTGGCAAGCTAATCCAGCTTTTAGAGTTCATCTTTTGATTTTTTGTTAGAGGTCCTTTTGTATGTTTCATCGGGGACGTCTAAGTTTGACTTTGGTCCAAAACTTCTTCACGAATTTTTGTAAAGAGAATGACTCTTTGATGAATTGGAATGAAATAAAGGATTTATTTATGTCTCATCTGTCTTGATTATCAACTTGGTGTCTTTACTTCTGTCTCTATATTTATTTGAGCAACTATTATATTTAGAAAATCATATAAATAATGAATTTTCCAGCAAGCTTTTATTTATAAAAAGACTAGCCTAAGCACTTATAATCAATACTTGTGAGTTAGGATATTAATTTTGATGGCTATAAACATAGGGTGATATTCCCGTCTATTTTTCTTTAGCAAAGCAGAATCTGAAAAATGCTTGAGTAAGATCATTTCATATCTTTTCCTCAACATTTATTTGGAGACCATATCTTCAATATCTCTCTGGTTAGTTTTTATGCTTGATTTACATCAAATACATCTATTTTTTTTTATATTGATTCTTTGACTATTTATTTCTTAATGATTGTGCATGTTGCTAGGCAGCCCAATATTGAGCACGCTCTTCAAGATCGGACCAACATTGCTTTGAATCTATTTAACACCATTTTAGACATTGTCAATACCCGTGTTGAGCTTAATCATTCATGGGCAGCCATTGAACGAGATATTAGTGCCCAGGAATGTTGGGAAGCTAGACATAGACAACCTAGAAATCACCAATAACCTTCTTGTTCCTTTAGTTTTGGCCTTACTTTCATGTCCTTAGACTCTCGTGTTTCTAGAAGAAGAAGAGGCTTATGACTCGAAATTAATCCTATTTTTGAAATAGGAAGAAGGAACGTTATGTTATCTACCCAACGAAGTGCTCTAAGGAGAAGTTTGTTTGATTGCTCAAGTTCATCTTATTATCCCTCACCTATCATCCACAAGATGGAATCTAGTGGTGGCTCTGGTGGCACTGGAAGTGCTTCCTCCTCTCAGTCTTCATCTTCGCCAATGATTGGTATCTTATATAGCCACCATATCCATGTCCAGTCTACCACAAATCCCACCAAAGTCATTAAAAAGTATGGACTTTTTCAGTTTGAAGAAGATGCCACAACCACACTGTGGCATGTGTCCTCTTCTCTTAACCTAGCACCTGCTACTCTTCCACTTCCTAAATTCAAAGAGCATCTCCATAGGTTTTCTGGAAATAACATTTTCACTGCAAACGAACACCTGGTGGCATTTTATAATGCTTGCCACAACATAGGGGACAATGACAATGATACTTGCATGCGCTTATTCGTTAATTCCTTAGAAGGAAACGTTGTGGTCGATTTCTTTGACCTTCCTCTTAAGATTTTTTCTACTTGGGAGGAGTTAATCTATTGGTTCAGGTCCACCTATGGGCAATCTAAAATCCCAATCGAGAAGTTAAGGGAGTACAATAACATCGCCAATAAAGATGATGAAACTATCAAGTCCTTTAACTTGTGTTTCACTAAGTTATACAATCAAATCCCTGAACTCATTCGAACTCAGAACCAAGCTACTTTCATGCATTATTACAATGCATTGCCTTCCCCCTATCGTCATAGGCTCGAGGAAAAATCCATTGATAATCTCAGTTCCACTCTGCATACTTGTTTAGAGTATGAAGAACAACTTGAAAGAACAGTTCTTCCATAGGGACATTCTGTTAAACAGATAGACATGTCCGCCCTCTTATGGCTAGTACAAGATATGAATAATTGTATGATAGTGTATGAGAGAAAGGGAACTGTCTCCCCTCTCACCCCTGGAGCTACATCCTCTTTTGCACCCCCCTTTAGAAATCTGATTGAAAATAATTTTCAACCTAAATCTATATTGCATCGAAGTTGATGTAACTTTTGAGAGAAACACCATGAGGAAGCCACATGTGAGGTAAGGAAGAGTGCCAGAGATAAGATCTCCGGTAAAAGACCAGAAACTACCATCGTTGTCCTATATTTTGCAAAGCCAGAAGATGTCATGATCATCAATACTAGGAACAAATCCTATGCTCTCAAAGGCAAATTTGACCCTCCCCACAATTATTCTAAGCCGAGCTCATCCTCACCTGTTGCTATTGTTCAGGTTCCTAAGGTTCCTGACAATCAAGGAACAACTCCCCCTCTCCCCTCTTCCAAGTACAATATCTTGAATCAGTCGGCCAACATCAAAGCAGATGCAACCCTTCTGGACATGGTTGTCGTCCCTGAACAACAGAGGCATCTAAAACAATTCATGGAAGGAAAATCTTCCATTGTAGCCAACCTCTGTGAAGAGGATTCGTCTGTAAATAAAGTAGGTGTAAATAACAGTAGATACCATGTAAAAGATCCCCCTTTTTATATTTATGTAAAGATTATGGATAAGATCGCCCATTTTTGCCTCATTGATGGTGGTTTAGACCCAAGTGTGATGTCGAAGATTATTATGGAAGAGCTAGGCTTGTTTTGTACGAATGAAAATGCCAGAAGCATGCTCTCCTATAATAGTCTACTTCAAACGACAATAGGTGAGATTAAAGATGTGACCTTAGTTCTTTGTGCACACCCTGAAATAAGGACAACCCTTTGTATTCAGGTAATTGATATGCTAGTGAGAAATTACTCAATCATCTTGGGAAGAGATTGGAAAGCCTTAACAAGTGGATACCTCTCACTCGACGGGACACATTTGTCCATTCCTCGGAATGGTAAAAACATTATAGTCCTTAGAGAGGGAAGGATTTCACCTTACATAGAGAGTGTCCCATAGCCTAATGTAAACTATATCGAAGAGGACCTAGGAGTGTATTCCATCTTTGTTGAGGAGGATAACATTCCCTTGGAACAAATCGATTTGGATGATGGTATGTGGCACATGCACTTTGATGGCTCATGATCAAATGAAGGAAATGGAGTTGGCATTCTCTTGATTTATCCTGTACGAAAAATCCATAATTTTTCTTATAGGTTGGAGTCTACTTGCACAAACAATGTCACCGAATTCGAAGCTTTATTATTAGGCATTGAAAATGCTTATAATCTTGGTTGTGGTCACCTCTCAATTTTTGGGGATTCCAAGCTTGTTGTGAACCTTGTACGTAAGATATACACTCTTAGAAACAAGTTGATGAAACAATATACCCAAACTGTTTGGGCGCTTATCTCAAATCTATTATCTTTCAACAGCACTCATGTTAAGAGGGAATTGAATTCAATGGCTGATCAGTTAGTTGTCTTTACAGCTTCTCCTAATCGGCGACTTTGGCTTCACAGACTTGATTTTAATTTTCAATCTCTATATCATCTACATGTCCCTGACAAAATAGAATCTCAGTAGTTTTCCCTAACGATCAGAGCATTTGTGCTTTCATTCAAAATGAACCTATTAAGCCCAAGGAAATTGTACCATAGAAGATGAAAATATTCCTAAGGCCTTGACTCCTCTTAAGAGTTTGTTTTCATTGAGTGATGTAGGCAATAAAGAGAAACCGAAAGAAGAGGAGTCAAAAAGGAAGGTGGGTGAAACCATCTCCTTGAACATTGGGACACCTGAGGCTCCAAGGAATGTTAAAATAGGTGCCCAATATTTTGATGAAGAGGAAATGAAGTTTGCCAAGCTACTTGGTGAATTTCAAGATGATTTTGCTTGGTCTTATGAGCATCTTCATGGTTTTGAGCCTGGTCTTATACAACATGCCATCCCCATCAAGGAAGGCATAAAATCAGTTAGGCAAAAAAAAGACCTATCAACCCTGCACTAGAAGCAACTATTCGAAAGGAGTTGGAAAAACTCTTGAAGGTCGGAATCATCTCTCTGGTCAAGTATTCTGAATGGGTTTCAAATTTGGTTCCTGTTCAGAAAACAACCGATCAAATCAGATTATGCGTTGATTTTCGCGCATTAAATCGAGCTAGTATAAAAGATCACTTCCCTCTCCCTAACATGGAAATGATTTTGCAGCAAGTTGCAGGGTCACAAATGATGTTCTTACTTGATGGTTTTTTCGGCTACAATCAAATCACAGTAAAAAGGGCAGATAAATATAAAACTACCTTTATTACTCGTTGAGGTAACTTTTCTTACGAACGTGTGCCTTTTGGTTTATCTAATGCAAGTGCCACTTTTCAAAGAGCTATGGAAATAGCTTTCGACAATTTGATCGGCAAGATCATTCAGATCTACCTGGACGACTTAAATGTTTACTCTAAAACCCGGTCAGATCACTTTGGTCATCTGAGAAAAGTTCTCATGCGATGTAGAAAAATTGGCATCTCTCTAAACCCTTCTAAGTCCATTTTCGGCATTACCAAGGGAAAGATCCTTGGACATATTGTCTCTGATTCAGGAATAAGCATTGATCATGAAAGGATTTGTGTTATCCTTAATCCACCTGCTCCCACTTCCAAGAAGGAGGTTCAAGATTTTATGGGGGTTATTAACTTTGTCTGTAGGTTTGTTCTAGATTTTGTTGTGATGATCAAACCAATTCATAATTTGCTTAAGAAATATCGTTCTTTTTCTTGGAAAAATGTTGTCAAAAATGGTTTTGAATGGATTAAGAAAGCAATCAGTTATGCACTAGTTTTGGCGAAGCCGTATTTTGAGAAGGGATTCACGATATATACTAATGCCACCAAGGAAGCAGTTTCTGCGTCCTCATGCAAAATGATGACCAAGGTAATGAAAAACCAATGGCTTACATGAGTCAAAGTTTGTCTGATGATGAATTTACATATTCTTCTATTGAGAAACATGCTTTCGCTCTTGTTAAAGCTATTGAAAAGTTTCGCCACTTCATATTAGGTAAGCACATGTTGGTAAAAGTCCCTTTACCTACTGTCAAGTTTTTTCTCTCACAGACTTATCTTTTAGGGAAGCTTGCACATTGGCTCGCCAAGATATAGGAGCATGATTTGAATATCATGACTTATACCACTATCAAGGGACCTGACTTAGCCCTTCACTTAGCTCAGCATGCTGAGCATAGTGAAGAAATTGATGAAGAGGATAGTTCCCTATCAGCCCTCTTTTACATTGATGACCAGATCTTCCCTGTGTCTGAACATCCCTAGTATAATAATTTGGTTTATTATTTACAAAACCAAAGATGTCCAGACAACTTAGACACTCATCAAAGAAGAAGGATTTGTCTTGAATCTGCAAGATACGTAATTATAGGAGACTTCTTGTTTCGAAGATCTGCTGATGGTGTGTTTCTACGATGTGTAAACAATGAGGACGCACAGAAATTGTTGCAAGAAACTCATGGTTCTTCAAGTTTTGTTATTCATGTAGGAGGCCATTTTTCTGCTAAAACCATTGCTTTCAATTATTAGGAAAGGGTACTATTGGCCTTCAATCTTCCGTGACTCTTATGTTTTTTCGAGATCTTGTGACAAGTGCCAAAAAATTGCAGGGAAAGAATGCCTTTCACCCATGCCATTACAACCTATCCTCCCGGACTTTCCTTTTTCAAAGTGGGGATTGGATTTTATTGGTCCTATTAATCCTCCATCTTCATTAGGACAAGTTTTATTTTAACAGCCACAGGCTATTTTACGAAATGGGTTGAAGTTGTCCCACTTAAGCATTCAACAGATGATCGGGTACTTTCTTTCCTTGAAAATAACAGTTTTTCCAGATTTGGTTTTCCATTGGAAATTATTACAGACAATGGTCCCGTTTTCATTTCTGCTAAGCTGACCCAATTTTTAGCTAAGTTGGGTGTTAAACATTTCACCTCATTGGCTTATTATCCCCAAGGGAATGGGCAGGTTGAGTCTACCAATAAAAATCTAGTAAGAATCATCAAGAGGCTCATCGAAGATAAGCCCTGTCAGTGGCACACTCTCCTCACTTACGCCCTTTGGGAAGATTGAACTACCACCAAGGTGAGCACCAGTTGCACTCCTTTCCATCTTGTTTGTGGTCAAAAATCCCTCCTGCCAACTGAGATGGAACTTTCTTCCTTAATTTTGATGCTACAGATCGAAGAATTAAATTCTTCTGATGTTTCACAAAGGATAAACGCACTCCTAGCTTTGGAAGAGCAAAGGATGTTTGATTTGGATAATATTAAAAGGAGACAACAAATCATTAAGAAGTATTTCAACAAGAGTGTCAAGACTGTCAAATTCAAGGTCAATGAAAAAGCATTGTTGTGGGATTCAGCTCATGTTGATAGGGGAAGATATTCAAACTTTCAAAAATTATGGTTCTGTCCTTTCAAGATCACTTTTGTCCTAGGTACTAATTCTTACATTCTAAAAGATTTACAGGAGCGATTGTTTTCCTACAACACTAACGGTTCTCACTTGAAACATTATGTGGAACCAACTTGAAAAGTTCTAACGTTGTTTGGATTTTATGTATATCAGTAGTGAATCTCTGCTTTCATTTTCCATTGTTTTTCATTTCTGCTTACAGTAGTTTGATTTCTGCTTCCTGTTTTTAGAAATTTTTTGTTGCTTTTACATTTTTGTCATTTTATTTTCTGTTGTTTTATTTTTTGTAATCTTAATTTCGTCATGATTTTTATTGCTTTTTCATCTTTTAGTTGATTTTGGTCAAGAATAAGATGTTGGATCAGTTCTTCCACAGTGACACTCCTGCAAGATATTGTTAGTCAATAACAATCAAGCTTACACAATTGTTACGATGTTTCCCCTGAAAGCACACTTGAATTTGCTATCTGCTTTCACTGTTGTCTTTTAAATAAATTGGTTATCTCCCGCTTCTGCTTTCCTTTTCTTCATCCATCTGAGAAATAAAAGAGCAAGTCCATTAATTTTTCTCCTTGAAGTAAAGAGCATATTCCGGTTGAACGATTATGCACACATTGGTAAACCCCCTCATACTTAACATTTTTCATGAATTATTCCCAAATTCCCAGTCATTTTTCCATTAAATCTACTCACTTCCCCCTATTGCATAATCTTCCTGGTTATATCTTCTTGACCTGTTGTTCTTGGTCTGCAAAACCATGAGTTCTGAGTTCTCAATCTGTTGAAAAGAAATTTTCCTGTGGAGTCGCTAGTTTGTTGACAATAAAAATCAAAACGAGGGTTTCTCTCGCAAAGTATTACTAAAAGCCTAATATTATAAGCTAATGATATATATAATACTAGTAGGTGGGAACCCCTTGCAGATTGAAGGATTAGGTCTGGTTCTTATTTTATGTTTTACTATTGTTCGACACTGCTTACAGGTTTGAGCATGATTGAGGATCAATGTTGGTTCTCTTCGCGACAAATGGACAATGGATAGTGCAGGTTATGTGTTGGTTATGTTGCTCTAGGCTCAAATGTCATGTCATAATGGCTTATCATATCCATTGTTACCTTTTTTGTTTCCTCCTTAATTATTATTTGTGACACCTGCAAAAGATACATGTTAGTAACAACAAATAAGAGCAATTGAAAAGAAATAAAGCAATATGAACAAAATCCAAAAGAAAGGAACTATGCTACTATGTCATGCGATGTTGCACTACGAATTTGAAGCTTAAAGGAAATGGTGTTAGTCCAACTAACAAAGTTAATGACTATGCGATATATTGAGTCATGTGAAGGCATGTTTGATATGTGTTATGGTATGTTTGGCAATGGTTAATGTGATATACGGTGGCACACTTGGAAAGTGATTGATCGTAGTTTCGATGCATAGATTAATTTGATGGATTAATGAAGCACTGGTTGGTGTGTACTAAGGAATTGAATGAGTAAAGGATGGAAGTGACATGCATTTATTGCATGTCACTCCATACCTCTCCCACTAGTCGTCGCCCTAGCTTGGCTATTGTTCAATTGTGTTTCGATGTGGTTAAGCTCTGATTTTCAGGCAAGGGAAGAACTGCTTGACCAAGATCTCATTTTTAAGGCTTCTTGGTTACAGGTATGTCTTTTTCACCATCCATGAACCCACTCTGGTTATGAAATATATATTGGCTCGGTGATGTATGGGTATGTGCTTTTCTTGAGACTAGCAACTGTGTGAACTTGTGATATTTCTCTGGAATGGATTGTTTGTGTGGTTTTCATTACAAATGAAAATGATGGTTGAAGTCACAGTTTCATTGATTATTCTGAGTGCTAGAAGACGTGAAGGCTCTCTGTCGTCCTTATTGGTTTTTGTTGGAGGGTTTCATTTGGTCCAAAATTGTTGGTTGTCCCCACACTTTTCTTGTCACCATACCTAGTCATTTTTTTTGTTATGGGGTTGTTGGGTTTGATTTCAAACCACCTTGTGTCATTGCATATTGTTTCACCTAGGTATGGGCTTGTTCATGCTATTGATGTTTGCGCAGTGGGTTATGATAGCTATTATGCCAAGATGGTCGATTTAAGGTTGATTGATTATTCACGGCTCTGTTTATCTCATTATTTTTCGAGTTCATTGGAAAAACCATAAGGGTATACCCTGCGTATTCTCGATGTTATTATGGTCCAAAATGAAGCCTTTGTTCCTCTATTCATAGTCTCTCCTATCTCGTGAACTGTCACTCTATCTGCAAAGTTATTGGCAATATGGCTTGTGTGTCCACCATATGGTTTCGAAGGTTTCTCACCCGTTGTTGGGGGTCAACTCCACTCTCCCTGTGTTGGACCTCAGGGATGATTTTAGGGATGGAAATTTATTTTAAAATGTAGAAACCTTGGCTAATATTACTAATCCTTCATATGTCAACTATAAATATTTGGCGATATTTTTTTTTAAATATTCAAATTTCTAAGTATTTTATATAGTTTTTATAAAATTTTGGCGATTTTTAAGGTCAAATAATTTTATCCTATAGAATTTGGGCGAATCATTTTTAAAATAACGAATCTCGTTTTTGGAAAAACCATGGAAAATTAGCCCATGAATGAAATTTAGCCCCTAAAATCATCCCTTGGTCCCTTGATTACCCAAGGCCCATTTTTAATAATGGAGCCAATTATATCATGTCGGGTATACTGTTGATTGTTATGAGTTGATGGAGTATCGTCGGCAGTGGTTGATTGTTGGCTCGTCTCTGTTGATAACGTTGACATTAGTTTTGGTTATTGTTTTTTATTCACTGCATTGTTTATTATAACAGTCGACTCGATAGCTCAGCATGGCTAATAGGTTAATTTGAGAAATGGGATTGGATACACAGTCGGTGTCTCTTATATTGTAATAATTGAATTGTTAACCCAGCATTAGTTATAGTTGATTAAGTCACAGCGATGCTTCGTGCGTGATGAGATTGGTATGTGTGGGTTTCCTACAACATGTTTAAGTTGAATTAATGGTTTTTGTTATTGTGTGTTTTAATTTCCAATTGGGAGTATTGCAATTCAAAGTCATGATAGTCGTGACTTTGTTGTCCACTGCATATGGTTATGGATATCATTTTATTACACCATCAGAGATGGGCATGGGTTTTATAACAATATGATTTCATTGCAATTTGATTATTAAATTGATAAAAGGGATGGAATCAGGCACGATTTTTGTGTCTGTCTTTGATTGAGGAAATAATTCATGGACAGTGGCTTATGTTTTGATGCTGAATAGAGTGGAAACAAGTGATTGTGTGTTCATTGGAATTTTGTTCTTTATATAGGTTGTTTGGAAAGCATATTATCTTGAGTATGATGGCACTGTGTAATTGAAAGTGTTAAGGATTTGAATGTGAATAGTGAGCAAGTTTAACACACAGTAATGGTTAAATTATACACACAACAATTGTTAATTGGTTACAATAATTGGTTAGTGTTGGATCGGTTGCATTAAAGACATAATTGTTTTATGGATTACTTAATTGATTTTATGAACAGTATCCGCTCTTTTCCCCTACCATTATTTCACTTTTAGCTAATTACAATCCCCTCACCTTCCCATATTCATTACTCACTCCTTGTTTCTAAAATTTAATTGTAGTTAAGAGGAACTTTGTATTACGACGGCTTAAGATGGATTACATTGATATGTTCTTTGGTTTACATTGCAGTTGATTGTTTGTTGTCTTTGAGCGATAACCATGATCTTTTTCCCCCTCATTTTAAAATTTTTCGCTCAATACAAACCCCTTGCATATCTCAAAACATTTGTCCACCCCCTATTCATTGACAGCGATTAAACAAATTGTATGGATTGGATTGCATGAGTCTGATATGTTGTTGAGGCAAATTGTATTTCATATTTTAAAAGAGTTGGCATGTATGGTTGTTAAGGAAACTGTTTGCTAATCAATTATGCATACAGGAATGAGATTTTCAAGCAAAATTTTGAAAACTGAGGCCCACCATGCCCCTGACAAAGAAAAAGCCATTGCTGCCCCTTTCTCACCCTCCAATGGCTCTGATAAATCTATGTCCTCTCGAATGCATTTAAGGGACGATTGTTCTCATGTGATTAATGAGATTAAGCCTAAAGGCTCCACACAGCCTAAGGAAATTTTAGAGATATCAAAAGGTGATAGCTGGAACAAGGGAAGGACTACCTCACAGACTAGAAACTATGGATTTTAAGTTTTTAATTATTAATTATTGAGAACATTTGACTTCTAAATTTTGGACAACAAACTATTTTTTGGATATATGGGCAATATATATTTGGAACTAATTTCAAATATCATTGAGATAAATTGTCAAATATGAATGTGGTGATGGGAGTCACAAGGAGGGATGTTTTAGTTTAATTAACTAGTTGTGTTTTGATTGTTAAAAGCTAAAAGGAGTCACAAGGGGTCCCACCTACTAGTTATTATTTATTTATTTAAAACCCTTATTATGATTTATTATTTTTTCCCCTTAACTAAAAGTCGGTTGAGTTATTAGTTAACTTAACTAAGGAAGTAGTTCAACTACTTCAACCAATTCTAATTTTCTTAAAGGAAAAAGGAAAGGGAGGAACAAGGGGAGAATAGAAAGAGAAGCATACTAAGGTTTGCTCTTTGAGTTTGTGTTGAGATAGTTCAGTTTTCATTCATTCCTTAATTTATCACAAGCCTAATTATTTTTTATGATAGCAGGGTCTTATTGTAGACAGCAAGATTGAGGATTGAATTACATCATTCAGACACTTTTTTTCAGAGGTGTTGATCTATCTTTGATAGTCTGTGTAGAATTGTATGTTTGTGAATTAGTTTTCATGACTGAAAAAGGCTATTGTGCAGAGTCGAGTGGGAAACAATCTGTGGCAAGATGATCCATCTTTTAGAGTTCAGTTTTTTATTTTATCTCGGAGGTCCTTTTGTATGTTTCATCAGGGACGTCTAAGTTTGACTTTGATCCAAAATTTCTTCACGAAATTTTGTAAATACAATGACTCTTTGATGAATTGGAATGAAATAAAGGATTGTTTTATGTCTCATTTGTCTTGATTATCGACTTGGTGTCTTTACTTCTGTCTCTATATTTATTTCAGCAATTGTTATATTCAAAAAATCATATAAATAATGAATTTTCCAACAAACTTTTATTTATAAAAAGACTACCCTAAGCACTTGTAATCAATACTTGTGAGTTAGGATATTAATTTTGATGGCTATAAACATAGGGTAATATTCCCGTCTATTTTTCTTTAGCCAAGCAGAATCCGAAAATGCTTGAGTAAGATCATTTCATATATTTTCCTCAACAACATTGTTTAGGTGGGACAGTAGTCAGAAATACCTCTGGTATCCTGTAAATATGACCCCCCAGAGTAACAATGACACCATGGGGTCAAGACTCATAGATATCATTGTGCTTCCACATATATGGCTGGCCCAAGAGAACATCACAGACATCGAGTGCGAAAAAATCACATAATACCTCATCCTTGAAGGGTTGGATGTCGTATGACAATTGACACTACTGGCTGACACAAAGGTCATGTCCCTAGTGAAGTGACCCAATGTTATATGGATGTGGGTGTGGTGTTATCGACAATCCCAATTGTTTGACAACCTCTACTGAGATGAGGTTCTTCTGGATTTCGCTGTCAATAATAAAATGCAGTGGGGTCCCCTTCACCCACATCTTTGAATGAAAAAGGTGCTCCCCCTCTTCAGGATCTGTTGGTTCTTCTTGTTGAATTTTTGTGATTGTGACAGTTGCAGTGGGGTCTACATCGATGATCTTTCTTCTTCCATTATTTTTCGAATGAGATTCTAAATCAGGGTTCGGCTCCTTTTCTTTGATCTCGGCCACCAATGATTTTTTTGAGCGATTCATCAGTGTTGTGCCATATGCTTTTGTGGAAATCGCACCACTTTCCAGTGTCCTTCTTTGTCTTTCTGTTACCCTTATTTTCCTGTGGCTTGGAAGGGTTTTCACGAGGTTGTTTTTTAGGGTCGTCTTTATCATACTTTGGTTGTTCGGATTTGCAGAACCAAATGCATGTTTGTTCTGGTGCCTAAATTTCTGCTTAATTTTGACAACATATCGATAAGCAGCTCCCAGTGATGAGATGTCAAGAAAATCCATTTCGCTTTGGATATACCTATACATAGCCCCACGGTATTTCAGAACCAGATGTCGCTCAGAGTCTTTGATACCCAGCTTGGTGCACAAGGTATGGAAATTATTTGTGAACTCCGACACTATTTGGCCCCTCTCTTGCTGCAGTGCAGTCCATCTCATGTATTGGTCATCATAGTTACCAACAAGGTAATATTGTTCCTTGACTGTATCCACACAAAAATCCCAAGTGGGCTCGTCCCCATATATTCCAGACTCCTCTGTGGAACTTTGATCCCGGTAATTTTCCCACCAATGTTTGACATGGGGGAGAGACTTAAGGAGTGCAAAGGTGATCTTTTCCCTGTCAGAGAAATTGTGAACAGAGAAATAACCTTCTAACATATTTAACCATTTTTCTAGATTATTTGCATCTATATTTCTTTCAAATACGGGAATATCAAAATTAACTTGTACCTTAAAAGGTGAGGTGCCTCCAAAGTGGCCGCTTGATGAAGATGTTCCTATTGCTATCGGTAGGCGTTGAAGGATGTAGGAAAAATTCTCCATCATTTCATCCCTCTGTCACATGAGAGCTTGCTCAAGCAACATATTAATAGAATCTTATGCTTTGTTGTATCTCTTTTCTTCCACCATGGAGGCTTTCTTGGGCATGTGAGAACGATTTTCCTCAAGAGAGACAAGATCAAGACCCAACTTGCTATACACGGACTTTGTCGAGGACATGCACTAAAAAACGATCAAGAGAATCCTTCTCTGATACCACTGATCCAGATTATTTTTTAGAATGAAATGAAAGCATAGATATTACAATGAAATACACATAAATATTTCCAGAAACAAAGAAATACAGTGATACATGATTTTTATTAATTAAATAAATGTACAGAGACTGTAAAAATACAGAGTGAAAGATTCGTTGGAATGGTGGAATCTTATCTCTAAGAAGAGATGTGATGGCTACTCAAATTTGCAAGAAGATGATTGTTACAATGAGGCTCCAAAGGTCTTTTTAACATAAGGAAAATCCAAAACCCTAACCTCGGAAGATGAAAATCCAAAAGGTTTGTGGGCCTCGATGGGGGTAGTTGATACGTCAACTTCCCAGGGGTGTAACTTTTTCATACTATCTCTATTTGGGGTGCTCGATACACCGTTGGAAAGGTCTAAAT
>JASDQU011442200.1:8424-23546 GCA_032191745.1 Picea mariana | reverse complement strand
TCGAAGAGGCTTATTATCTGAAATTATCTCAATTTCAAGGCGTTGAGTACTTTTCCTGTGTTTTTTCCATGCTATATTGATGTTTGGTTCTTAACACCTTTGATTCTTAGGTGGAAAATCAGTCTTCTCTCTAGTGTTAGGATTATTATCTAAGGACATCATTTCCATGAGGTTCTCGCTATTTTTCATCATCAACTCAAATATCTCTTCTGACGATTGTGAAGTTGAAGGCTATGCCTTATCTTGAACCTTTTTTATCTCTCTATCATAATTATATTTGATATTTTCGGAAGCCATTATATTTACTTCAAGTTCTATTGCATCACTCATAATATCATCTAGTGAATTGGATCTTATTTCTCTCAATAGCAAAGAAAATTAATTTTCAAAGGAATCATCATATCTAAGTTGAGCAGCTCTAGGAGGAGGTTTTACTTAACTAGGAATTGAATTGTAAACTTTCATAAATCTAGCTGAAAAGTCTTGTATTGTTTCATCAGGTGACCTTCTCATGTTGTTGTACTGGGTTAGAAACTGAAGGGGGTTCTTCTTGTCACACCACTTTGCAAGAAAATGTGTTTCAAAGGATGAAAAATATGGGATACTTGTTGTTGGGAGATCTCTGAACCATTTTTTGACTACACCTGTGAGACTTTGTGCAAACAATATCATTTTTTATATTCATAATCTACTACTTCTAGGTCCACAAAATCATTGAACCAGTCTAAGTGTTTTTGGGCTGACACATTGCCTTCAACATCATACAACTTAGTCCTCTGATTACAGTCTCAGGGTAAATCATTTATCTAATAAAGTAGGATAAGGGGGGAAAACCTAGCTCTTATGGATGCAAGAAGAACTTGAAGTTGCTGATCCTTCTAAGTAGGAATTCAGAGCAGGTCTAATAGAGGTAGCTGAAATAAAATCTTGGAACCTCTTCTCATCAAACATGATTTCATTCAAACTAGATTTAGATCTAGTTTTGAACAAAGTTTGCTCAAATTTCAAATCAAAATAAAGGTGTTCAATGATTTTTACTCCATATTTGGGAAAAGATAGGTTTCTGTATAGACAAAACATTGGGCTTATTGGCCTTTCTTTTCTCTTGTGTACAAGTTTCATAGGATCAGACACATGGATTATTGCTTATGGGTCTGGATTTCTTTTGGTATGAATTCTCTTGGGAGCCAAGATTCCTTTATCAAACGAGTAAATTATCTTGGCCTCTCTTTATAATGGAGTCACCATGGTAAATTTAGTTTCATCCAATAAGGTGTTTTATTCATTGTGACCCTCAAGAATCAAATCTGAAGGTTTAAGTCATTCTTTTCCTAGGGAATATTTCACATTCGTCGCCAACAATGGTGCCAAAATGTTAGTACTCTACAAATTTGTTCATTTGATAAAAAAAATGACAAAGGTAAACTACAAACCGATTTATAGCTCGGTACTAGCCTTCTCAGCTCAGAGAGGGCTCTCTCCTATCACTTGGTCTTTAACAGATGAATTTTCTTTAACAAATTACTGGCTAGGTTTTGTTGCTTTGAAAGGTTTTGTCTAATGTCGTTGGAAAGGAAGGGGAGGGACACCTAGCTATGGAGTCAATTTTATGAAAATGAATGGAAGCACTAACTGGTCGGTAGAAATCTCCAGAGGATAAAGGATAAATGAGGTGATGAATATGAGTTATAAATTGTAATTTGCAGATTGTAAGAAGAAAGGAAAAACATATAATTTCTTCAGAGCATTAAATAAAATGAATTATGACTTATTTAGGTAGAACTTAACACATTTTAAATTGATTAAGACAAGAGAAACAAAATATGAATTATGGGCCTTTAACTATCCAATTTAAACAAAAGACAATGAAAATGAAATCAAGAAAAAAAAAATACATACAAGGAAAGAAGACAAATCACATACCATCACCATTAGAATCTTTTTGTGGAGATTTCAATAAATCTGCATGTGAATTATATTTATCTTCAAAAAATTACATTCAAGTTCCAAATAGCTAAAATTGTGCCCTTGCACTTCCGCCAACCACCAACACATTTGGAACTCCTAATATTTATACAAGCTGAGTTCCTTCGGTTTGAAACCGATTACAATGATTACAAAGAAACGTTTCGGTTTTGAAACCGATTACAGTGATTACAAAGAAATGTTTTGGTTTTGAAACTGGTTAAAATGATTACAAATAAAATTTTTTTGATCTAGATTCTAGCTCCTCTGGCGTTTCAATCACTTTCTTCGCCACTTGTCCTGTTTTGGTATTCCACATGATCTGCCATATTTAGTGACATCTGTACGTCATCTACTGGGCCATGGAAAACTACATTTTGTCTTACACAAACTGGTTATTTCCTTCCATTTCAAATCAAAATGAATATCATAATCTGTCATTTCCTTTATCAAAATCTCCAGGTCAATGCAGGAAGCATATGACATGACTGACAGTCCAAGATTGACTTCTTTGAACTGATTCAAAATTTCAAATTCTGTAATCAGATGCTCAACTAATGTAGCTCCTTTCATATTTTCCTCCAAGTTTCAAACTTAGAATGATCCATTCTTCACTTAGTCAAATGAGGATTGTGTTCTTCCTCATCATAGAACTTTCCTTTCCCATCCCAAAATGGTGTAAGTCCTTTGGTAAACAATTATTTAAATAAATCTTTGAACTCCTACACACTCTATTCCATCTGTGTTTCCTTAGCTTGGACTGATTTCAACATCTTATGTCTAGCAATAACCCTCTTGGCCTAGATAATCAATGTAGGTATTTTTTAACCCCAATAGTCTGAAGGATTGTAGTAGGAACAACATTAAGTAGATTTATGGCATTCTAAGCCCTTTCTGATGGTTTCTTTGCTAAAGTTTCATTCACAACAGTGCATTTATTTCTGTCTGTGATGGATATTCAGTCTTTTTCATTGATGAAATTCAAATATGATCTAAACTTGGTAGCTTTAGCAGCTATAGAGTCCCATATGATATGCTCTGCCCCCCTACAACAAACCTTTGCCTCTTAACCTCATTTTCAATTTATTTATTCTTTCTTGCAAGACCTCATTTTCCTTTTGAAATTGAGCTATCTTTTCATCATTTGCCTACAATTCTTGCTTCAATTTATCTATGCTTCCTTTCATCCCTTTGATTTATCCTTCTTTCAAGCTAACTTGTGACATAGCCTAGACAAGTCCTTCAATGTTTGACCCAACTTCTGCAGTAGGAGATGAAACCACAACCTTGTTTAGCAATTTTGTCTTCTCTTGTGACCATTTAACCTTGTTCCAGCTGCAACACTCTAGCCTTGTAGCCCAGTGTTTCTTGATGAAGTGTTTCCTTTTCATGTTCTAGAGAAACAAATTCAATTGTTTGTGCATGCTATGTAGAAGGAATTTTCAATTTATTCTTAAAATTTTGAATCAATTTGTCTTTCTCATCCAATGAAGATTTCAATCCTTGGGGGCCTTCAGATTCCAACCTCTTGACATGAGTCTATCAAGATCTGCTAGATGCCTTTTCCTGCCTCAATTTTTGATGTAGGAGCATCGCCAGCACATCAAGCGAGCCAACGCAGAAGTGGAAGACAACTGGATAAGCCAGTAAAATTTTTGAAAATGCTTTGGAATTGTTGCGCAGATATTAAATGAGTCATTTAAGATAAGGCACAGTTGTATATTGTAATGGACCTTGAGCCTTTAAGCTCTCGTCCTTTAGTAGATAGACGACATTTAAAATAGTTAATGCTGGTAGATAGGAATTTAATTCTAGATTTGATAGCTTTAGAACGCAGGAGGGAGAACGGATATAGACACCCTCATTGTACATTGTAACATTATCAATTCAGAAGCAGGAGAGCATGTAGAGAACTGTATGAAAAACACCCATGTACAGACAATTGAATTAATAGAAGAACTTTGATTCAAATTCATGTTTTTGTGTTGTTTCTCTGTATTTGATGTTGATATGCTCATGAATGTTTGCTTCGAGTCTTACATTTGCTTCTATATGTTGTGTATGTGATTTCATGTATGAATTGAAGTCTGAGAGGGCGAAGGAATGAGTTTCAATTGTTTCTCTATTTGAGCTAGAGGTTCCTGAAAGGAGTGCAGTTGAATTGTCCGCAAGGAGTGCATTGACAAAAGGGTTCAATTAAAGATATCTTTTGTTCTCATTTCCTCGAAGGTACAGTTAGGCACAGTGCCATGGAAGGAGTGCATAGGCCAGGAAGAAGTATCAAGGTTGTGAACCTCAGTGAAGTGTTAAAAGACTGCTTCTACAAGGTGTGCGCAGAGTCAAAAGAGACTTCATCACTTAGATGTGTTGAAGGCTTGCCGCAACGAGTGCACGTAAGGAGCCTTTTCCTAAGGTTCAGAGTCATAACAAAGCTCAGGAAGGATAGAGTCTCCAAATTCATCGAAGGATTGCACAAAGAAGTTTTGTTTGAAGCATTCGAGCCAGCAGTGAAAGCTTGCATGAAGGTGAACAAGTCTTCCTGGAGGAAGTACTTGATTCATTTCACAGGAGTCATCCAAGGGAGAACGGACGGTCGAAATGATCCGAGGAGATTTCATGAAATTTCGAGGATCATTGGATCTCGTGGAGGTGTAGGGAGGTTACAGTGCAAGTGTGGAAAGGTTCAAAGCTGAGGAGAGGTGGAGTTGTTGATCAGGACCACGAGGGTCGTTGGATCCACACGTATATCGTGGATCGGGGTTTCGTGAGTCGAAGCTCCAAGTTGTTGCAACGAGAATTGCAATATTGCAATTCATGATATCCCGACAGATTGGAACCATCCATCAGTGGGGATGTGTGTCAGGAGATTCTAGGAAGTCGGGGTTCAAAGCATCGAAGATTTCAAAGGTAGGAAACTTTTTCATCTTGAAATCGTGAAACGCGATATCCCGACCAAAGAGTTGTGTGGGGTCACAACCGGAGTTAGTGGAAAACAGGTGGTGCAATATCGGGGATCGGGAAAAGGCAAGTCTTGAATCCATTGACAACAGGATTCGTGATCCCATGAATTCTGAAATCCTGATAGAAGTGACAAGGAGTTGAAGAGACAACTCACGTGTACATTGGAGTTTCATTGCATCGGGTATCGGGAGTCGGCAAATCATAGTGCTTGATATCGTGAGTAGCGATATCCCGATAAGAAAAATCTCAAGAAAGAAGAAATCCCAACAGGGGAAGACTAGCCATCGGGTCTTGGGGATTTGAGAGCCCAGTGATAGACAGTGAACTTGCGAAACCACGAGTTTTGATCCTCTAATAAGTAAATAAATGGGATTGCATGAAGAGATCTGTGGGAGAAGATTTACCGATAGGGAAATAGAAGGACCAGTTAGTGTTCTTTGGGCCAAGGAAAGAGAAGATCCTGTGAGAATGGGTGTGCCTGCGGGTCCGGCTGCGTCAGAGTGGTATCAGAGCAAGAATATCTCTTTGCTTTCTGTAGCAGATAAGAAGGAGAATTCACCATGCCGTCGAGGAGAGAAAGACAGTCACCTGATCTAGAGGATAGGGAGGCGCGAAGAAGAGGCAGGCAGGTAGCAAATCCAAAAATGGAGATACAGATGCGTGATCTTCGAGAAAGACTCGAGGACATGGAGGCAGTGCAAAGACGCATAGTTAGTGCGGGGGATTTTAGTGATTCAGAGGATGAAGTCGAGGCTAAACACAAAGAGGAAGTCGCAGTCAAGGATGCAGAAAATGAATTCTTAACTAAAGCTATTGCCAGGATGGGTGCAAAGGAGAAGATGGACATTCCAGTTTACGAGGGAAATCTGGATGCAGAAGAGCTTCTAGATTGCATTAGAGCTCTCGATACATATTTCGACTATGAAGAAATCGAAGAAGATAAGAAGGTCAGACATGCTGTCACATGCCTGAAAGGACATGCAGCATTTTAGTGGGATGAGCTACAAGCTGATAGATGCTGCAAGGGCAAGCAGAAGATCAAGAGTTGGGATCGAATGATCGCAAAGATGAAGGTGAAGTTCATCCTGAGAGATTATCAAATTACTCTATTCAGGAGGATGCAGAACCTAAGACAGAAGCTGATGATAGTGAAAGAATACACTAAAGAATTCTATCGAATGAACATCAGTGCAGGTCATCGGGAGAGTGATGATTTAAAGGTTGCTAGATATCTGAATGGTCTGAGATACGACATTCAGGATGAATTGAGCATGGTAACCATACGAACTGTGGAGGATGCTTATCAGATGGCTCTGAAATCTGAGGAGAAGCTGAACTAAAAGAAAGGTCAAATAGGTCGAGGCAGAAGTCAGCCCAGAGGCAAAGCAGTTGCCCAGGAAAGAAATCACAAACCCAAGGAGTAATGGAAGAAACCTCAAGGTAATGTTGAGAAAGGTGGAACCTCACAGAGGGGGCCATACGTTGAACAGAAAGGGTAGCATACAGATCAGAGCGGAGGATATGCTGACAACAATACTTTTCCTCATACTAGAGGTAGAGGAAGAGGAAGAGGTGGAGTCATCACATGATTCACATGTGGAAAGAATGGGCACAAGTCTTATGAGTGTCCAGATAAAAAGAAGGACACTGGAGAATCTCACATCACTGAGGCACAGAGGTGGGATGTTGAGGTCGAAGACGCAGAAGGTGGAAGGTCACTCATGATGCGTAAAGTCCTTTTGACACCTAAGAAGGAGGTGGAAAATTCAGTCCAAAGGACCAGACTTTTCAGAACAGCTTGCAAGACCAAGGATAGGGTGTGCAAGGTCATCGTAGATAGTGGTAGCATGGAGAATCTCGTATCTACAGAGATGGTAGAGAAGCTAGAGCTGGAGATGATTGATCATCCAAGCCCATACAAAGTTTCGTGGCTACAGAAGGGACACCAGGTAACTATTACTAAATAATGCTTGGTTGAATTCAAAATAGGTGGATATAATGATAAGATCTTATGTGATGTTATTCCTATGGATTTATGTCATTTATTGCTGGGTAGACCATGGCAATATGATAGAAATGTGATTCATGATGGGAGAATGAACACATATACCCTGGAGAAGAATGGGAGAACCCATATGTTGCTTCCGATAAAGGATAAGGAGGTGAAGCCGGAAGTAAGAAACACAGTAATTCTCAAGAGTGGGAAGGAACTTCTTACAGAGGTTAAGAAGAAAGAAGATCCACAATTCTTTGTGTTCAGGAAACCGAGGATTGTTCTGACTAGCACAAGAGTGGATGACTTACCGAAGGAGATTCAGGAACTACTGGAAGAGTTCACTGACATCATAGTGGATGAATTACCTCATTCGTTGCCACCGATGAGAATTGTGAGTCATCATATAGACGTCATAATAGGAGCCAGTTTACTGAATAAAGCCGCATACAGGTTGACGCCGCAAGAAAATGAGGAGTTTAAGAAGTAGGTCCATGAGTTATTGGACAAAGGGTTGGTCAAGGAAAGTTTGATCCCATTTGTTGTTTCGATAGTACTCAGTCCGAAGAAAGACGAAGGCTGGAGGATGTGCACCGACTCAAGAGCGATCAATAAAATAACCATCAGGTACAGATTCCCATTGCCGAGAATGGATGATCTGATGGATTTCCTGAGCAGGGCAAAGTATTTTTCAAATATTGATTTGAAGAGAGGATACCACCAGATTCGCATAAGGGAAGGTGATGAGTGGAAGACAACCTTCAAAACCAACGAAGGATTATATGAATGTCTTGTCATGCCGTTTGTCTTGACGAATGCACTGAGTACCTTTATGAGGCTGATGAACGAATTCCTGAGGGAGTTCATCGGGAAGTTCGTCATTGTGTATCTGGATGAAATATTGATTTACAGTGAGTTAGTGGTAGAACACTTGAATCATTTGGCTACAGTGATGGGGAAGCTACAGCAGGAGAAGTTGTTGATTAACATGAAGAAGTCCTCATTCATGAAGACAGAGCTCATTTACTTGGGGTTTGTTATTTTGGCTAATGAGTTGAGGATGGATCTAGATAAGGTGGAGGTAATCAAGAATTGGCCATCACCGAAAAATATCTTCGAGGTGAGAAGTTTTCATGGTTTGGCTAGTTTCTACCGGAATTTCATTAGGAATTTCAGTGGAATTAGTGCAGCGATAATGGATACAGTGAAGAAGCAGCATAAGTCTTTTCACTGGACAACCAAGGCTGAGAAGAGCTTCAATCTGTTGAAACAGAAGATCATGGAACAACCAGTTTTAGTGTTTCCGGATTTCCTGAAGACATTTCAGGTAAAATGTGATACAAGCGGGTTTGCCATAGGAGTAGTCTTGAGTTAGGAAGACATACCGGTTGCATATTTCAGTGAGAAGTTGAACGAGGTGAAATTGAAATACTCCACGTATGATAAAGAATTTTATGCTATCATACAGGTGTTGAAGAAGTGGAGGCATTACTTGATCCCAAAAGAATTTGTTTTATATAGTGATAACCACGCATTACAGTTTGTGACTCAACAGGAGAAGTTGAATCAGAAACATGCAAAATGGGTAGAGTATATGCAGAATTTCACATTTGTGATTAAACACATTTTGGGTACTGCTAACAAAGTGGTTGATGCTTTGTGCATAAAGTGTTTTTTGTTGCAGGAGTTCCGAGTCAAGACCTTAGGCTTTAATGATCTCAGGGACATGTACGCAGGTGATGCAGATTTTGCAGAGGCGTATGAAGCAGTTGAGAACCTAGTTCTCAGAGATAGGAGTCCTTGGATAGATTATATGATCCAGGAAGGGTTATTTTTCATAGGAAATCAACTGTGTATTCCGAAATGCTCCATGAGGGAGAACTTGTTAAAAGAGAAACACAGTGGTGGATTGGCAGGACACTTTGGCCATGACAAAACATTCGCGAAGATGAATGAGTCATATTTTTGGCCAGGAATGCGAGCAGATGTCAAGAGATTCATTGACAGATGTCTAATTTTCCAGCATTCGAAGGGAAGAAAGCAGAATGCAGGGATTTATCATCCATTACCCATACCAGAGAGGCCATGGCAGGAGATAAGCATGGATTTTGTATTAGGGTTTCCAAGGACACAAAGAGGTGTTGATTCAATCTTTGTGGTAGTTGACAAGTTTTCCAAGATGGCACATTTTATCCCATGCCAGAAAACCAACGATGCGACTCACATCGCAAATCTGTTCTTCAAGGAGGTCATTCGACTTCATGGATTGCCGAAAAGCATAGTTTCGGACATAGACACTAAATTCATAGGGCATTTTTGGAGGACCTTATGGAAGAAGCTGGGGAATAACTTGATGTTTAGTTCTACTTATCATCCTTAGAGAGATGGAAAAATGGAAGTGGTCAACAAAAGTCTGGGAGACTTGCTGAGGAGTATGGTTACAAAGAACCATAGCCAGTGGGACAGTATATTACCACAGGTAGAGTTTGCATATAATGACTCAGTGAACAGGAGCACAGGAAAAAGTCCATTTCAGATTGTGTATGGCACACAACCAAGAGGAGTTTTTGAAATGATGGATTCAGAACAAACTGCTACTAGCAGCGCTAGTGCAGAAGAATTCACTGAGGCGATGAAACAACTTCACAGCAGGGTGAAGCAGCGGTTGCTGAAATCAAGTCAGGAGTACAAGTGCATAGAAGATCAGCATCGGAGACAACTTTAGTTTGAAGTTGGTGATCTATTTCTGGCACATTTAAGGAAATAAAGGTTCCCAAGGGGAACATACAATAAGATGAAGATGAAGAAAATCAGGCCATGCAAGGTCTTGAGAAAATTCGGGGAAAATGCTTATGAGATTGAGTTGTCGGATGGGATCGGAATATCTCAGATATTCAATATCACAGACTTATACCCATACAGGGTTGGAGAAGCAGAGACTGGAGATAGGCTGCTAGTGATCCAGTGGATGAAACAATTACCAATTGCAGAAAAGCCATAGATGGAATGCATACTAGACAAGAGAGTGGGTAAGAAGACCAAGAGGAAAGAATACTATGAGTATCTGGTCAAATGGAAGGGCCACCCAGTGGAATATTTCAGCTGGGAGAGTGAAGTAGTGATACAAAAGCATGGACAGAACATGTGGGAGCTCATGGACAGGAGCCCATGAAAGTTTTCAAGCCGAGGAGTATGATGCATGAGCATATCTAGCACATCAAGTGAGCCAGTGAGGAAGCGAAAGACAGCTGGATAAGCCAACACAAATTTTGAAAATGATTTGGAATTGTTGCGCAGATCTTAAATGAGTCATTTAAGATAGGGCGCACTTGTATATTGTAATGGACCTTGAGCCTTTAAGCTCTCATCCTTTAGTAGATAGACAACATTTAAAATAGTTAATGCTAGTAGATAGGAATTTAATTCTAGATTTGATAGCTTTAGAACATAGGAGGGAGAACGGATATAGACACCCTCATTGTACATTGTAACATTATCAATTCAGAAGCAGGAGAGCATGCAGAGAACTGTATGAAAAACACCCATGTACAGACATTTGAATTAATAGAAGAACTTTGATTCAAATTCATGGTTTTGTGTTGTTTCTCTGTATTTGATGTTGATATGCTAATAAATGTTTGCTTCCAGTCGTACATTTTCTTCTATATGTTGTGTATGTGGTTTCATGTATGAATTGAAGTTTGAGAGGGCAAAGGAATGAGTTTCAATTGTTTCTCTGTTTGAGCCAGAGATTCCTGCAAGGAGTGCAGTCGAATTGTCCACAAGGAGTGCGTTGACAAAAGGGTTCAATTAGAGATAGGTTTTGTTCTCATTTCCTCGAAGGTGCAGTTAGGCACAGTGTCGTGCAAGGAGTGCGCAGGCCAGGAAGAAGTCTCAGGGTTGCGAACCTGAGTGAAGTGTTAAAAGAATGCTGCTACAAGGTGTGCACAGAGTTGAAAGAGAATTCATCACTTAGATGTGTTGAAGGTTTTCCGCAAGGAGTGCACGCAAGGAGCCTTTTCCTAAGGTTCAGAGTCATAACAAAGATCAGGAAGGATAGAGTGTCCAAATTCATTAAAGGATTGCACAAAGAAGTTGTGTTTGAAGCGTTCGAGCCAGCACTGAAAGCTTGCACACAGGTGAACAAGTCTTCATGGAGGAAGTACTTGATTCATTTCATAGGAGTCATCCAAGGGAGAACAGATGGTCGAAATCATCCGAGGATATTTTGCGAAATTTTGAGGATTGTTGGATCTCGTGGAGGTGCAGGGAGGATACAGTGCAAGTGTGGAAAGGTTCGAAGCTCAGGAGAGGCAGAGCCATTGATCAGGACCACGAGGGTCACTGGTTCAACACGTATATCGTGGATTGGGGTTTCATGAGTCGAAGCTCGAAGTTGTTGCAACGAGAATTGAAATATCACAATCCGCGATATCTCGACAGATCGAAATCATCCATCAGTGAGGACGCATGTCAGGAGATTCCAAGAAGTCGAGGTTCGAAGCATTGGAGATTTTGAAAGTAGGAAACTTTTTCAGCTTGAAATCATGAAACATGATATCCCACTGGAAGAGTTGTGTGGGGTCACAACCAGAGTTAGTGGAAAACATGTGCTACAATATCGGGGATCAGGAAAAGGCAAGTCTCGAATCCATCGACATCAGGATTCACGATCTTGCAAATGTTGAAATCCCAATAGAAGTGACAAGGAGTTGAAGAGACAGCTCACGCGTACGTCGGAGTTTCGTTGCATTGGGCATCGGGAGTCAGCAAATCATAGTGCTCGATATCGCGAGTAGCGATATCCCGATAAGGAAAATTCCGACAAATAATAAATCCCGACAGGGGAAGATAAAGTCAACGTTGACTGGCCATCGGGTCTCAGAAATTTAAGAGCCCAGTGATAGACAGTGAACTTGCGAAACTGTGATTTCCGATCCTCTGATAAGTAAAGAAAGGGGATCGCGTGAAGAGATTTGTGGGAGCAGATTTCCCGATAGGGAAATAGAAGTACCAGTTAGTGTTTTTCGGGCCAAGGAAAGAGAAGATCCTGTGAGAGCGGGCGTGCCTGTGGGTGCGGCTGCATCAATTTTCCTTCTAATTTCATTGCATAATATGATAGTTTTGAATTCTTTAAACTTAAGCTCAGGTAATCAGAATATAGCATGTCACTAGTGTGTTTGTGGAATTTGACCTTGTCTGGAGAACTTATGTTATCATATTTTATCATTATTTCAGAGACTTTGTCTTCATATGCAACAACAATGTTAAAGGTCCAATTTTCAACATCCCTCACTATGAATAGAGAAGAATTATGCTGACAGATATTTTCCACTTTAGGGACTAAATCCCTCATCTCACCCATAGCTATATTTCCCTTTTCAACATATTGTTTTTCCAAATATCCTCTAGACCGATAAGCTGACTCAGATGTTTTCAAAATGTATTTCTTACTGCTAAAGATTTTGGATCTTCCTTCACCTTCGAGTTTACTTTCCTTTTCAACCTCTACAGTGCTAGTACCACTCTCCACCATATATGGATTAGCTTGGTATTTGGACTCTTCCACTTCTAAATCCACTATTTGTGAAAATTGTGTAATTGTTGGCCCTTGACCAAGTTTTGGGAGTTTCTTGGTCATGTTGATCTATTCTGAGACTTCGACAGCCTATCGAAGGTGGAGCACAAGATGAAGTGGAGATCACGGGATCTCAACCCCCTTTTGGGCCCCTTTTTGGGTTTTTGGGAATATGTAATGGGAAGGGGATGTCGGCCCATGGGTTTACCCATGTTTAGGAATATTTTGTATGTATATATAGATGTCTAGGACATATAGAGAAGTAGTGAAATCAACATCTATGTGATGTAGGCTAAGTGCCAAGAGTTGAATCTATGTGATCAAGGCTTTGTGCATCCTGTGTAAGACTTGCAGAGCTGAGTGAAAGTCCCTGTGAGAGACTATAGAAGGCTTTGTGTTGTAGCACAAGGAAGAAGGATCTCGTGAGTTGCGCAGAGATTATGTCCTGTGCAGAGTAAGGGTTTTGAGGCTCTGTTCTTGTAACTGATTGATTGAAGATAATAAAGAAGAAGAGTTTGTGGATGTAGCCCCAGGGTGGGGGTGAACCACGTAAACACTGTGTTGTGTGTTTTGTTCTTTGTCTTGATGTATTCATATGTTATATGCTAAGTGATTTGATATGTTTAGATAGATATATTTATGCTTTGTGCTTATCATGTGTGAGAATGTTAGATCTGATCTAGATATTCATGTTTAGTGCTTGATATGCTCATTCTGATCCATTTGTATATGCTAAGTTCTTGAATACTATAGGTTGATGTGAATACTGCGAAGCTCTATCGTATCAACGAAGTGAATAATGATTACATATTAAGGAACTGACAGTGCTAAGATTTGTTTTAAGTATTATAATCACAGATCTATGTCCCATATAAGGTTGCAGACACTTGAGTCCTGCAACCACCCTTGCCTCTACCTCGAGTGAGAGTTCATCTTCTTCGCAGGTGTTGTCGAAAGGGTCAGTAGTTAGGGTTTTGTTGGTGTGTTTTTGTAGAATTGAACCCTGGGTTTTCCCCTGTGACAACAAATGGTTTTATTGTTGGGACCTGAAACTGTGATTGTTGGGAATCGAGAAAGAAGAAGCTTTGTGCAAAGATCCATCCTAAAACTGTGAAATATCAGTGCATAGATATGTGCCTAGCGCGCAGTATTATACTTGACTTATAAAGATCTGTGTTAAAGAAAGAATACTAGATCTAAAAGAAAGAAGTCCGATTTGAAGAAAGGAGGTCATATCTGAAGGAAAGAAGCAAGATCTGAAAGATTTGTGCTCTAAGAAAGGTAAGAATAAAAGAGGTAAGATTAGCAAGCTCTGTGATCTGATAAAGGTAAGAATAGTTAAAAATTTTAGATCTGGAAGCTCTGTGCTGTGTAGAAGTAAGATAAGTAGAAATTTTTGTTTCTAGAGTATGGATCTAAGTATGATTGATAGGATCTATCCTAGCTTGAAAACTAGGGCACTAATAGATGAAAGAAGGTTTGATATGAATAGATCTGATAAGAATAATGAAGGATATGTTATACCTATGTATAGAAAGAATATTTGGACTAACAAATGGATTTGAGATCCTAGAAAGAGTTTATTGCAGGTTAGCTCCTATGATCCTAGTGCATAGTACAGAAGAATCTGGGGATCATTTAGAATAAAGAGATGATTAACCCTTTGTTATAGTTGTAGAAGATCATGACATATGGCTAAGGAATGACCTGGAAGAAGACCTAGTTGTCTTTGTTGTAAGGCTTTGGACCATGAAGTGTTGGATTTCCCCAGAATGATTGTTAAGCTTGAAATTATGAACATAAGACAAGAAAAACCTAAGCCAGATATAGAAGCTAAGGCTATAGAAGAACCCCACAAAGAATCAAAGAAGGTATTACTATAGATTAAAGACACCTTGGATGACCATCGACATGTTATACTATCAAGGATTTTTAAAGACAAGGAGTGCCTTGAAGCAAGAATAGGGGACTTCGGCATTGATTGCGTTCTAGATGAGGAAACACAAGTGAATATCATAACAAAAAGAAATTGGGAAGTTATAGGAAGGCCTGTTATGATCCCTTCACTAGGAGGAATAGGGTCATTCATAGGAAAGTTGGTAAACTTATGTGGGAGGCTCACTCAAATACCTATGACCGTCAATGGAACTTCAATAGAGGAAGATTTTGAGATTATTAATTTTATTGAATACAACACCCCGTTTACCATGTTAATAGGAAAACCTTGGATTGATAGAGATCAAGCCAAATGAAGAGAAGAAGAAGAAGCCTTAGAGCAGAAGAAGCAAGACTTAAAAGATTTCATGACTAAAAGGATCGCACAATTAATTGAAGAACAAGAGAATAGATCGAAGCTATTTGACACTAGCGACCCTGATGTCAAAGTTGTAGGAACATTAGAAGACTCCTAGAAGACTGAGGTACCTATCCTAGACAAAGAAAAGGTATTAACCCTGAGTCCTAGTAAATAATCTCAACATCGCACAGTAACTATGTTAAAAGAAGACAAGAAAATTTATGGAAAAATAACTACCGAGACGAAGCTCACTGGAAAGAAGGCGAGGAAACAAAGTAAGAAGAGAGCTAAGTTTAGAAGGTTTCAGAGGGAACTTCGCAGAGAGAAAA
>JASDQU011442199.1:14700-34455 GCA_032191745.1 Picea mariana | reverse complement strand
TTTAACATATAGTTACTGTTACCATTCAGATTTAAATAGAATTAACATCAATTCATACATGCAATGAAACTCATGATAACATTCATGCATCAATAACACAAATATGCATAACATATAAATTAAGCACAAACCGATACTTATCTTTAGCTGGAGTAATCCACCAACTACGTGGAGACCTTCCATGAACCTCTGAGACATAGACCACACTGCTCATCATGCTCAGCAGTGGGTCACCCCCAAGTTTGAACCAAGCTCCACCTAGGGCAAGGGAATCCTAGACTAGGATGAGGTTACCGGAAATTGCACAAAGAAACCAGAAGGATTCTCTCTAGGGGCCTTCTTACGCTCACTACTCACAGACTCTAATTCCCCACATGCTTGTTCCAGCCAGGAGTATACACATTCACAAGCATAGTCCATCGATGCTTCACCTCCCTCTCTGGGTCTCGGTAACAGGCCATATCAAGAATTCTTAGAGCTCCGTAGCTGGTGCTGGACTCTCTCTAGGAGAAAACCACTTCCCAACAGACTCTCTCACCTGGAGAGAGTTTCTCACAGGCTTGACAACCTGCCTCTTCTACCATGGGCCTGACAACCCGCTTCTTCAGCACACTCCTCGACTCAGCTCCAACCAGGTGAGGACAACAACAACGGTTCAACACTCATTCACACAGGGATGACAATAGCAACCAAAAATTGGGTATGGATGTCCAAAAATGAAAACTGCCCACACTAAGACACAACACGACTCAGTAATAAAGAATCGACAATAGCAAGCCACCCTCAGTCAAGGAACTGGGTGGTCGCAACAACCAATTGTTATGACACACACATGACACAAACATATAGGTGATGCTCGGGCTTCACAGAAGACGTAACTCAGTCCGTCGGTTTTTCCATGGGTTCTTGACCAGGAAGCAACACAAAGGTCGATTGCAGAACAAAATGGGTTCAGACTTCATATGGTCGAATGACTAGTGAACTCCCACGGAGGTTGGAAAAAGTTCCCCTAAACACGACTGACTCATCAGTTTTAACTGCATGCGCCCAGGTCAACACTTGTCTTCCTGGAGCTGCATGCACTCCATTTTGCATACGTTCCTTTCTAGGAACTTAGGACAACACTCAACATGTCCACCTTAGCCTTCAAGAAATAATAATAAATTATTATCCCCTTTAGAGGTAAGCCCCCTAGCTTAGCCCCTAGGCCCACACACTTAGCCTCCTCCCTTACCCAACCTTGTGTAAGTTTAGTCCCCTATCACTCTTTCTTCGTGGTCGGTCTGCACGCAACGATGTTTATATTTTATTAATGATCTACATAATTACATATACAAAATTAGGCTCCTGGCCTTTAATACTTAGGCTCTCCGGCCTAATAAACACATAATCCCACTAGCTTATATACACTTGGCTCACCAGCCTATAAACACGATTACAATTCATAATAAAATTGGGGCATTACCAGGGGATATTATAGCCCCCTCCCCTTATTTTTGCACTGTCCTCAGTGCAACTCTTTACACAACATCAACAAGATTTCCTAAACCTTAAAAAAGATGAGGGTATTATGCCCGCACAACATCCTCATGCTCCCATGTCGCATCCTCAGGACCGTGCTAGGTCCACTGGACCTTTACAAGCCCTATGGCTTGATTCTAGAGTTGTTTTCTCTTTCGGTCAAATATGCACACCAGATGCACTTGCAAGACACCTTCTTTCTTCACCTGAATCACATTCCAATCGATTACATGATTAGCATCATGTATATATATTTCTTAAGCAATGAAATATGAAACACATTATGTACCGTCATGGATGCAGGTAATGCAAGCATTTATGCAATGTATATATGTAAATACAGACAATTCTAATAACATTATAACTTGTATACAACATACACAACATACAATAAATACATAATTGTACTTATCTTTTGATTGATAAGACTTCCATATCACATGGTCTAGACCAAGGTACCAAACCTCAATAACACTCCAACCAATGGTCTCTCCTTCCCCACATGCATGTCCCACCCCAGGAGTGTGCACCTTCATTGTCACACAGTCCATTGGTTGTTACACCTCCCTTTCCTTGGGCTTCAGCAACAGGCCGAACCAGAAGTCTTAGAGCATCGTGGCTCTCGGAGTTCCAACTACCCTTAGATATTTCCAATCAGCATCTTCCTGAGATACTCTTTTTAGTCAACATTCTAACTTTAATCAACATCATCGCATCTGCATCACCCACATGCAGTTATCATGAGAAAACATAAAAGAATTCATTTAGGAACTCCAATTAGTTCGAAAGGGAATTCAATTTTTATCCCCAAAACATGAAATTCTATTTCATGATTCATCTTGGTTGTTTCCATATTATGAATGCAGTCATCCTTGTGATTTTCCACAGACACCAAACTACATACCAATTTTCTGCAAGACTTCATCTTGCATACTACCAACAAATTGTCAGTATTTTTTGTACATCATAATTCAACATGTGCAACACCTTATGCAATGATCTTAGAATTGCCTGCACCTAGCAATTCAATCACAATTACCAAAAAAATTAACCAAATAGAATGAATCATCATTTTATGCATATGCATGTTCATAATTAATAACAATAAGTTTATTATTTCAATTTTCCGAACATAATTTTTTTTGTAGTCTCTATTCCTGTGACTACCTAGCTTCCAACTTTCCTATTGCAATGTTTAACCATTCTTGAAATGTTCTCAACTTCATGAGTTAGCAACATTTCATCCATTAGTATAAATATTTCCATGCCAAAAACATATATACATGCACTCGCAAAATGCATTCATCAAAAGTGCATTTAAGTATACAATTCCATCATGTATGAGTGTAACTATGCCCCTTACTAGACACAAGTACAACTCTCAATGCTTATTTATTCAGTGCACCCTTGTATTGATTTACATAATGCTCTTTATCTCAGTCATGTATCTCACCATCCATGAGTTACAATTCTGGCCAATGTGTTGACACATTCTCCACACACTTCCTATTGTCTTCCCAATTAATTGGATGCCTTCCTTTTCGACCCGAACACTACACCAAGAATATAATTTTGTGGTGTATATTGGTGTTAACAAAAAGGTTGCAGTCCAAGTTTTATTTAAAGGTAGGAAGCTTTTAGTACCTGTGTGGCTCATAACCTTTCCATATCCGTACCTTTCCATATCCAACCATATCCTAGTCTCATACATGACTAGCTTACTGGCATTCATTTCTATAACAAGTTCTTATCTTTTAATTCTTTGGTTATTACCCCATAACCAAATTAACATGAAATTCTACTATGTCAGTGTGTGCATTCAGAATCTAAAAATATTTGAATTAATATAGGCCTCTGGCATTTACCACATCCAGTGGTATGCATTCAATAATATAATCATGTGATTTTATATAATAATTCTGGCTGAGGAAATTCTTACCTTAATTTTCTTTCAACAATTATGCAAAAAGAATAATAAAAACTCATACCTGCGTGACTGCCATTAATAAATTTTATACTACCTGAATTTCTGATGGAAGTAGAAGCTTTCATGCTTCTTTTATCAAACTTATAACCAACACTTCAGTTCTCTGTTGCTTCACTCCTTATGCAACAACATCACCAACAACACTTGCAAACACGCAAGCATTATTTCCTTTGGCTGACTCAACAAGTCGTAACATACTTGCTGCCACAGAAAATGCAACAACTTCTTTCTCATGTGCAAATTTTCCTTGCTAAACCCAGAAGTCTTCAATTCTTCCTGAGTTCCTGAATCTTCTTGTGTTGTCACTGTGATCACTGTGCATGATCATTCTTTCCCTGAGCACTTTCGACGTAGTGCCTCCACTTCAGCAGGGTCTGCTGACCTCCCGTTCAAAGGATCTTCAACTCTTCTGAGTCAAATTGACTCTCCGGGCTCATGATTGAACCCAAAACAATTATACACATGCCCCCTTTTCTCCTTTAGGTGTAGGTCCTGATGGACCCGTGAGCTATTTCTGCGTGCTTCCAAAACTCCAAGTTTCAGGCACTATCCCCTTTTTCATTAGCCCTTTCCTTCATAAGACAGTGGGCTATGAACTCACGTAAGTGTGTGATTGAGGGTGTGGGCAAGAGTGGTTTTAGACCAACTCGCTTTTCGCCCCGCAATTCACCTCCAGCTGCCACGTATCCTTTTTCTAAAACCGTGGTATAAATTGCGGCATTCTCTCAGATTTTTAACATCCGAGCAAGTTATGGCCCCACAATCCATCTCATTGATCAATATCCAATCCCTTGGGGATGATCCTCTATCAACGACTACTATCTATCCTTTACCTACCTCTGGGCAACTATCCAATCAATGACCTTTTCTCCTTTTATGCACAATCTCAGATATATGTGATTTTTCGACACATAGCTCCCTTCCAAATCAATGACTATGATTGATTTCGGCTTTCCGACCTTCGGGAGTTTCAAATCTCAACTCTCGCTTCCTCCTTAGTATCTATCTTCGGGAGTGGAATATCTGCTGACACCTGTCACTTTAGATGTGCAGCTACAATTTCCTCCATGTGTCTAGCCTTTGAGAGTTTTAGTTCTCAAACTCTCGTTTCTTCTGAAGAGATTTCTCCGAAATGGCAGATTGTCTACCATGCATCCTTCTAAATCAACGACTCGACTCCCTCTTTAGGACTTTAGTCTCCTCAACTAGATAAACGGTACTTTAGCTCCCTCCTCAATCAATGATCGAAATATTCTTCAAGACTTCGGCGCTTTCGCCCTCTGCTTTCCTCTAGAGTGCTTCGTACCCGAAGTTCTAGATCTGGTGCCATGCGTCCACCTTCAAATCAACAACTATTGTCCGCTTCGGGACTTCAGCCTGCGAGATTCTCAAATATCAACATTCACTTCCCTTCGAAGTTTGCGGATTTATTCCACGTGTCCACTTGAATCAGATGGTTGAAACTTACTTCAACTCTTACTTTTTCGAAAGTTTCAAACTTATGTGCACTCCTTTATCTTAGAGAGCCTTCACCTGAAACTAATGGATTTCCGCCACGCGTCCTTCCAGACGATGGACAGTCCCAAATCACTTCAGAATTTCAGGAATTTATCAAGTCGACTCTCCTATTTTCCTTGGCTCCTTCTTAGAGGTGGCCTTGGGTGGTGACCTCATGCAAACCCTGATTGCAGGCACGCTCAAAGGTGGTTTGAGACCAAACTACTTTTTATCCCACAATTCACCTTGATCCTCCACACATCCTTTCTCCAAGACTGTGGTTTGGATTACGGCCTGCCCTCGACTTCGTAAAGTTCGAGCACCTTCTATCCCCGCAATGTGAGGTGACCATCGATCTCATGATCTTGATGATGCTTCTAAACGGATGACCGAGATATACCTCCAACAATTAAGATCTCTTCTAACTTTGAAGATTTTCTAAGCATTCAAAGGCTTCGACCTTTGCTCCTCCTTCGAGTCTGCCTATTGGGTCTCTTTTGAACTTATGAAAAGTAATGTCCCTTCTGAGCTTGATCCTTAGAGGATTTTGATTTCCCACGCACTCACATTTCTGGGATTTCGTCAAACTCAGATCCGAAGGATTTCTTCAAAAGAAATTCTTCTCACCCTCCTGGTGTTCCTCTTGCTCGAAGCACACCTTGCTGAGTGTTTTCTATAGAGTGTTCAACAACTCTATGAGTATCTTCCTTTGATACTCTTCTCCCTGAACTTGAAAAAATGTTCTCTCTGTGCACACTTTTACTTGCTCGATGCCCACCTGGAAGAGCCCTACAGAGTTCTCAGTGACTCTATCTCTCTCTGAACTCAACACAGAGTTATTCCTGTGCACTCCTTGCACTTTTGCTGATGAAGGTTCAATGATATCTCTCCTAAGATTCTCTGAGGTTAACTTACCTCTCTCAACGCACTCCTTGTGGACAATGTGCACTGCTTGCACTTGAAAATCAAAGAAGTGAAACAATTGAAACTTAGTCACTACTTCATCAATTTACGCATTCAAACCAATTTGATTTAAGAAAACGTTCAGATTTCATTTTCTTTCCGAGCTCTTCTCTTCTCTGTAATCATTTTCGGGCACTAGCCCCTTTCTCTCAGTCCCTAATCCATGTGATCATGGGTCATGACCAAGCGCTAGATCAATAAGTGCTTACTCGGGCCTTCGGCTTTGGAAGATTTCAAAGCACCACACAACAATATATTAGATTTTTGGATTACTGACCTTGCGACAGAGGGTGGATCAACCATCCATGTTTCCTTAGAATACAATGGCTAACACTTACTATGGAACCTCAGGTGTCTGAGTTCCAGGACTTTAGAGGATTTCACATCTGCACATCCCAAACCATTAATATTTGAACATTCCCAATCACCTTTGGTGACGTCATTACATCACATCACTTAACATTTTCCAATTGCGGGGGCATGCAACAGTGGTTTTGGAGTAGCCCTCCTCCCATCCCTTAATTCTTTTGACACTACGATGTAACCCCTCGGTGAAACCGTGGTTTGGATTGTGGAACCGCCTTGGAGAATTAACTCCCATGCAACTTGGGTCCCTGCAATGCCTCCTGGACATTGATCTTGATGTATTGTGATCAACTCCACTATCGGTCATCAAACCTTTAACTACATTACGTAACCTTGACCCCACTAGCCCTGTTCATACAAAAAGCCACATGGAAGAATGCTAACGGCTGACTCATGGCCCATTCATATGGGTGACTCACATCATGTTCCAAATGCCATTTCAACCTTCCATGGGTTTGGAACGCATTGACATGTGGCACATATCCCCTGTGTCCACGTCGCCTCTAGGTGATGTCATCATGACTGACCACTTCAGCTCTTCAGGAGATTTCACCCTTCAATACTGTGTTTGAAATTTTAACATTGGCTTGATCCAACGGTCAATCTCTCCTCTTCAGATCTACAGTGTAGATCCACTTCGGAATTTCGGGCTTTGACCCTTCTCTTGTTTCTGACATCAAACTTCACTGAAGTCATGAAGTCTGAATGGCTTCCGGGTTAACTCCTCTGCACCTTCCCTAGATATGTCAGTCGTAAGGGATTTCCCTTCCTTCTGAGCAGATCCTATGACGCAGAACAAACTCTGCTACTCTGCATATTTCCAAAGGAATTCATGGCTAATTGCCTCACAACATTACCAGATCCGATGACCGTGAAGGATTTTCCTTCTCCTGAATAGATCATAAGGTCCAAACTACTCTACACATCCCAATACCACTTCTGTTGTGGTTTTATGACACCTCTACTCCTCCTGATCTTTGTAACATGGCCATGTTAACTCCTTGGTACTCAGGAAGGTTATGAGGTTTGAAATTGGTCCTCCAGACACAATTTCCTCTTGAAACCTTGGGTTAGAACTTGAGTTTTGTCCATTTCAACAACAACTCCTCCCAAAATTCTTGCTTCAACTTCCATTAACATGGCCCATCCAGGCTCAGTGTTGTAACCATGCTTTGATACCATTTTGTAACATCCCCGACCACCAACAAGTCAGGAAATGCCACCTACACAACCTTAACTTATCCTTGGCTGTTATGATACCAATTTGTAACATCCCTGACCACCCACAGGTCAGGCAACGCCACTACTGTGGAATATATACTTATATATATATAATATGCATTAAATCAAATTAACACATTTTAACATAGATTTACTGTTACCATTCAGATTTAAATAGAATTAACAACAATTCATACATGCAACAAAACACATGATAACATTCAAGCATCAGTAGCACAAACATGCATAATATATAAATTAAGCACAGAATGATACTTATATTTAGCTGGAGTAAGTTCACCAACTATGTGTAGACCTTCCACAGACCTCCCAACCATAGACCACACTGCTCATCACACTCAGCAGTCGGTCACCCCCGAGCTGGGACCAAGCTCCACCCAGGGCAAGGGAATCCTAGACTAGGTTGAGGTTACCTGAAACTACACAAAGAAACTAGAAGGATATTCTCTAGGAGCCTTCTTATGCCCACCCGAGAGTATACACATTCACAAGAACAGTCCATCGGTGCTTCACCTCCCTCTCTAGGTCTCAGCAACAGGCCAGATCAAGAATTCTCAGAGCTCTGTAGCTGGTGCTGGACTCTCTTTGGGAGAAAACAACTTCCCAACATACTCTCTCACCTGGAGATAGTTTCTCATAGGCCTGACAACTTTTCTCTTCTACCATGGGCCTAAAGACCTGCTTCTTCATCACACTCCTCGACTCAACTCCAACCAAGTGAGGAAAACAACAACGGTTCAACATGCATTCACACATGGATGACAGTAGCAACCATAAATTGGGTATGGACATCCATAAATGACAACCGTCCACACTAACACACAACACGACTCAGTAAGAAATAACCCATGACAGCAAGCCACTGTCATTCGAGGAACTACATGGCCGCAACATCCAACCATTACGAAAAACACACGACGTAGACATATACGTGATGCTTGGGCTTCATGGAAGACGTGGCTTAGTCTGTTGGTTTTCCCACGGGTTCTCACTGGGTTCGTGACTGGGAAACAACGCAGAGGTCGATTGCAGAGAAAAATGCGTTCATACTTCGGATGTTCGAATGACCAGTGAACTCCCATGGAGGTTGGAAAAACCCCCCCCAAACATGGCTGACTCATCAGTTTTAACTACATGCGCCCAGGTCAACACTTGTCTTCCTGGAGCTGCATGCACTCCATTTTGCATACGTTCCTTTCCAGGAACTTAGGACAACACTCAATATTTCCACCTTAGCCTTCAGGAAATAATAATAAATTATTATCCTCTTTAGAGGTAAGCCCCCTAGCTTAGCCCCTAAGCCCACACACTTAGCCTCCTCCCTCACCCAACCTTGTGGAAGCTTAGTCCCCCATCACTCTTTCTTTGTGGTCGATCTGCATGCAGTGATGTTTATATTTTATTAATGATCTGCATAATTACATATACAAAATCACGCTCATGGCCTTTAACACTTAGGCTCTCCAGCCTAATAACACATAATCCCACCAGCTTATATACACTTGGTTCACCATCCTATAAACATGATTACAATTCATAATAAAACTGGGGCACTACCGAGGGATATTACATGGACCCAATCATGATGGAGGAAGACTAGATCAAGAAGATCGTGCAACAACTAGAAGAACGTGTAGTGGAGTACCCTACCATTATAAGATGAACACCAAGAAGAGATCCATAGCCGCGAGGGAGGGCTTGGCAAGTGATGAAGAAGAGGCAGATGATCTCTATGTTGTGGAGCAAATTCAGGAAATCCTGTGTGTGACATATGAAAGGAAGACGAGAGGTCCAAGAGCAGGAATGGAAGGTGACACTCCTATCCATATAAATGTTAGTGTGTAACCCATAAACCCATGTGCAACTAATACACCAATAACACCACCACCATTTAGACAACCAAGTTTCGAGAGAATGAAGACAACAATAAGTACATCTACACAGGGAACAACAACTGGGGAATCTAGTTCAGAAAGAATTAGTCAAGTATCTACACTGCATGGAGGTAGTAGTTCAACATTCAGGATGGAAGGACATGATCCCACCATTAGTTTACTAGAATTCAAAGGAGAGGCATTGGAGGACCCTGAGAAGCACTTGTTCATTTGTGAAAAGATCTGGGAAGCAAAATAGATCACAGATGAGGACACTAAACTTGCGCAGTTATCCATCACGATAAGAGATCACACATTGGATTGGTACATGAGATTAGATGCAAACATTCCATCATGGACAACCATAATGATTGGGGGTATCAAAAAGCTATTGATAAATGAATTCCAAAAGCATATCTCAGAGGATCAATACATGAATGAGATGATAGAGATTAGACAGAAACCAGGAGAATCTGTGTGGGAGATTGACCATAGTTTCAAACGATTGAAGGGAAAGATAAAGTATGTCATGACAGATATGCAGCATAGGAATATGTTTTTCAATTCAATGCTCCCACACTTAAATACCCCTTGTGACAACACAAGTTTCATACCCAGGCAGAGGCTCTGCAGGCAACCCTCCAACTAGAAGAGAATCGATATCAGAAGACAGATCCAACCATAGAGGAACTGAAGGAGGATTTGAATAACTTAAAATTTTAGCTAAACCAGAACAGGGGTAAGGACAAAACAGAATCAATTTGGTGTACCACATGTAGGACGAAAGGACACCATAAGAATGAATGCCCAACATTCGCACAGTACATGGCAACAAGACTGCCAAACCCTTTTACAACAAGAGGAATATGGTGTGAGGTTTGTCAAAAACAAGGGCATGATCCATATCACTGTCAAATGATGCAAAAATACTAGACAATACCTAAGAGTTAATATTGAAACTTTTGCAAGTCAGTAGGCCATGATGACAAAGATCGCAGGACCATGGACCTAATGAGGGAAAGAGCATCAGATTATTACATGGTGCATGAATAAATGATGATTGGGCAAGCTGCACCACAGTTTAATGAAGTACCTGCCCCATATACCACTTCACAACAACAATATAATACTGCGCAACAATGATATAACACTGTGCAACCGCAGTACAATACTGCACAACCACACTATAATCCTGTGCAGTATAACCAGACACACTAGTACAACGCACCACAAGGAGATCGAGCTGGTGAAAGAGGTGGAGGAAGAGGACGAGGAGGCTTTGGAAGAGGCAGAGGACTAGTGGTATGACACAACTGTTAACAATTGGGACACTATGCAAGAGAATTTCCATTTCCACTTGCGACATGTATGTATTGTCGTGCATTAGATCATGACACAAAAGATTGTCCCACACTATTGGGGAAGATCGAGGAAATGATAAATCAGAACAACCATAATGGTCAGTTGATTTCAGCGGAAGAAATGGATGATGAAAGAAATATCAACATAGTTACACATGGAGGAGCTAAGACAAGGAACAACACGGTAAGACAAGATCCATCACAACACAAATGTGTGAAGAAGAATGCCGAACTGCAGAAGAAGTTTGATTTGCATAAAAAAAAGGAGATATTCAATTAGGCCAGACAAGAATTCTTGAAGCCAAACATTGCATTGACATTGGCTGCGCAACATACTCAGGAAGTACCAATGTACGAGATGCCTCCATCGTTGGATCACACTAATGAAGAACAACCCCTAGGACAAGTAAGTACGATTAAATCTTTTCTGCAATCCTGTGTTAAATTACTAAATGATCCATCATCTGTTAAAGTGTTACAAAATATGTTATAAATATGTAGCACAAAGGTAGAGGGAAAGCTATAACATAAAACAATTAATCATTTGTATACAAGGAGGAAAACAAGCAGAGAATTCAGACTAAACACCAACATTGGAGATTTCAACATGGGATATATTATACTGGATTTAAGATCCGAAGTAAATGTGCTACCCAAGAAGACATGGCAATGTATGGCAGATCCCACATTATGATATTCACTTGTTCATCTGAAACTAGAAAATAAACATATATTTCTACCAATTGGAAGGCTAAAGGGGGTGACAATAGATCTGGATGGAGTGCGCACTAAAGCCAATTTCAAAGTGATAGAGATAGTGGATGGCACAACACCTTATTTGGAATTGCTTGGCTTGGATTGGGAATTTGACAATCAGGCCATAATCAACTTAAATACGAGGAATATGACATTTGAGTCAGGAGAATACAGATTCATTGCGCCATTAGATCCATCAGAAGGGGAAAGGTTTGTAGAACCCACTTGTTTAGACCTAGAGAAAATTAACCAGTTGTACAGAACCATTGCGCGAGAAGAAGATTATGTGAATCCAACTGCAGATGGGGTACTCATTTGGAGAAGTATCATGTTTTTCACGTCAAACTCAGATAAAGGGTTGGAGAAATGGCAGTAGAGGTTGCATGAAGTCTCCACGAGAAGATGCGCAAGAATAGACCGCGTAAAAGGATAGGTAGATACAGAGATAAGAGAACCTCCTAGCTTCCATGGGGTGAATGACTTAGAAACGTTCTTAACAAGATAAAAAGATGAAGTGTTAGAAAATCAGAGGCTCTTTTCTCTGGATATAGCACTCAAGGTAACACCTGCAAGATGGCGGGGTGCGCACAAAGAGACAGTGAAGGACTGGTACCAATGTAAACGATTACTGCGCATTATATTTGGTGTAGAACAAGGAAGCAAAGAAATGCAGAGATATGATGGACATGGGACACCAGTAGAACACTTGGAGAAGTGAAGAGCACTATGGATAATGACACCACCAGAGGAATGGCCTCATCTCTTTATTCACACATTAGAAGGGATTCCAACAAACTGGTATATAGACCAGGAATTGCGTAGAGGAACTATAGACTGGACAATATTACAACATAATTTTGCAATCACTTTCGAATTTGAACAAGATAACCCCAACATATTCTCAGCACTCAAACAAATTAGAGGGGTGATATTCATTAAGGAACCAAAAGTTGAACTTATGACAGAAGATCAACCGCAGAACATAAAGACAGTAAAATAACTATTGTCTTGCTACCATGTGTGGGAAGAAGCACCAGATGAAGATGACCCGTGAAACATTTATATAACATAATTTGAAGGTGAAAGAGAGGTGGAAGGTCCACCTCTAGAATAAAATGTATTTTCTGTGTCGATCAAGGTGAAGAAAGTCAACATTGGGACAACTGAGAATCCAAAAATGGCCAACATTGGAGACTACTGGGATGAGCAAAAAATAGAAAGCATAATAGAGTTATTGCGTGAGTACAATGAACCGTTACCAACAATGTTCACAGAAATGAAAGGCATAGCAGGATATCTAGGTGAAATGAATATACCTCTCAGGCCCAAGGCAAGACCTGTCAGACAAAGACCCTATAGACTAAACCCAATATATAAGCAAAAAGTGAAAGCAGAAATTGATAGGATGTTGGAGGCTGGAATCATAGAACCAGTGGAGGAATTTGAATGGGTAAGCCCTATGGTAGTTTAGGAGAAGAAGCAAGGAGGGATAAGAATATATGTCGACCTGAGGAATTTGAATGATGCTTTCCTACATGACCCTTTCCCTACCCCTTTCATAGATGAGGTGTTGGAGAATGTAGGAGGCTAGGAAGCTTACTCATTCATCGATGGATTCTCAAGCTATCATCATATCAAGATAGACCCATAAGATAGGTACAAGACCAATTTTTCCATAGAATGGGGATACTACCAGTACGCAGTCATGCCTTTTGGACTGAAAAATGCACCAACAATATTTTCCAGAGTAGTCATAGTTTCATTCAAATAATTCATCCACTAGTTTCTAAAGGTATATTTGGATGATTGGATAGTCTACAGTTTGTTGAAAGACCATGCAGAGGTGTTGAGACTGATGTTAGAAAGATGTCAACAGTGTCAAATATCGCTAAACATCAAGAAGTGCATCTTTAGAACACCTTTTGGGATACTATTGGGCCATATAGTGTGCAAACAAGGATTGCTAGTAGATCTTGACAAGATTGTAGTAATTGTTAATCTACCACCACCAAAATTAGTACGCCAGTTAAGAGCAACATTGGGACACACATGATACTACATGAAATTCATTAAAGGGTATGTGCAAATCATTGGACCAATGGAGAAAATGTTGAGAAAAGATAGCAAGTTTCAGTGGAATGAGGATTGCCAAAGAGGATTGGACACTCTAAAAGAGAAGATGGTAACCACACCAATACTAGTATTCCCAGATTGGGAAAAGATATTTCATGTGCATGTAGATGCATCAACTATAGCACTTGGAGGTAGTCTGGCACAACCGAGAACAAGGGAAATGGACCATCCTATAACATTTTCTAACAGAAAACTGTCAAATTCAGAGCAGAATTACAATACCACAGAAAGAGAAGGCCTAGATATGGTCTATGCACTTCAAAAGCTCAAACATTACTTATTGGGACAACATTTCAAGATGTTTTCAGATCATTCATCTCTCAAATACCTATTCAATAAGCCAATTTTTTTTGGGGGGAATCTATAGATGGTTACTGTTGTTCCAGGAATTTGACTTTGAAGTGATAGTCAAACCAGGGAAGTTTAATGCAGGATATGATCAATTGTTAGAGATCACCAATGGAGAGGAACCTACGAATATAGAGGAAAACTTCCCCGATGCACAATTATTTTCAATCCAAGTAGCTGGTGAATATTTTGCTGACATCATTCAATACTTGAGTACATGGACTGTGCCACAAGAATTCAACAATGCACATAAGAAAACTATGGTAGTCAGAGTTGCAGACTATCAATTGATTGCAGGACACTTATAAAAGATGGGTGTAGACAACATCTTGAGAATATGTGTACTAGAACATGAAAAACATAGGATTTTAGCAGAGGCCCATGAGGGAATAGAAGGAGAAAATTTTGAAGGAAAAGCTACCGCACAGAAGGTATTGCGCACAGGACTATGGTGGTTGATTGTTCACAGATATTTAAAGGACTACTACCAGAGATTTTATGTATGTTAGAGGGTTGGTAAACCTAATAGATAGGATGAGATGCCCCTAAGGCCACAATTAACCTTGCAGGTATTCGACAAATGGGAAATAGACTTTGTGGGACCAATTAACCCACTAAGAAAGAGGTCAGGAGAAAGGTATATTATTACTGCGACATACTACTTAACAAGATGGGTGGAAGAAGCATCAGTAAAATATTGCAGCAAAGAGACAATGAAACACTTCTTGTTTGAGCAAGTGATCACCCAAGGATTTTGATGAGTGACCAAGGAACTCACTTCATAAACAACACTATTTAGGCTATGACTGAGGAGTTTGAAGTCTATCATCAAAAGAGTACACCGTATCATCCTCAAGCAACCTCATATTCAAGGGATCAACCTCATCTCTAGGCGTTGTTACTTCTCCCTGCTTCTGCTCATCTTCTTTGCCATTTATCTCTTCTACTTCGTCATCACCCCCTCGACCAGGTGATATTGAAGCAGTCTTTTATGAGGCACTTCTTAAGTCTTGGACTTCTTCAATATTCTTCCTTGTGCTGGTTTTGGGTGTGTCATGTTCTTTATGAGTGGCCTTTGGGATGTCAAGTTTAGGATCAAACATCTATGCAGGGTCAATGGGGATAAGGAATTCTGTTGACCATTCCTTAGTTATCTCCTCGAGGTCCTCTTCTGTGATCTTGTAGTATGATTGAATCTCCTCCTTATGTTTGTCTGCTCGCGCAGTAATATAGATGAAGTGTCGATCTGCACAGAACTTCATGAGGGGTCGGAACCGCTGTAGGGTGTTCGGTGTCATGCGAGGTTCAACTTTGATAGCCCTCTTCAACTGGAGGTAGTATGTGTGAAAGACTACGTTCAAATGCCATTGTTTTCCCATATCACTCGAGTACCAGAGCGTGGTGGACTTCGCAGTAAGTGTCTCGAACGACTCAATTTCCAGGAAGGTCGCACCTTCTAGCATCTCCCAAGTAACAAACACGATGAGGATCAGGAGCCAACTAACGTGGAACTCATAGCCCTGATCCTGTGCTTCAGGGTAGTCTAATTCCAACTGATTAACTAGGTACTTCGCCCAGTTCATCTATACGCCTTCCACGCATTTCCCCGCGAGGTCAACAACAAAGCTTGTGACCTATGTGGGTCTATTCTTCCTTACTATATTTTCTGTGATTAATTGGCATGCTAGGTGCACTACACCATTCTTTATGGAAGCTACCTTGTAGCCTCGCGTCCCGTTCTAAACATCGTTGTATGTATCCTTGATCTTCTATGATAACGCACGATCAATGGCTTTCCCTGGATAGTGTTGAAATAATGTAACTGCAAAGTGTATTCTGATTATTATTTGATATATTATTCATTGGATCAATCCCCATTACAGATTGATCATGTCAGCTATTGTAAAGGACCAAATCCCCTTTTGCGGATTGGTCAAAATGTAATTATAATAGGCAGAATAAGAAGTCGTCCCTAGAATATATTAAAGAGGCCCCATAATATATTAAAGGTGGTTATAACCACCTAAATTGAGAATTTGGCCCTGCTAGTGAAGAGACACTTCCACACGTGCCAGACTTGTATAAATAAGGAGGCTAGTGCCTCACTTAGACACACACTCACTTGTTCATTTGAGAGACAAGTTTCGGCGCTGCAGTTGGAGAAGAGAGAGAGAGAGAGAGAGTTGCATCTTTAGGAGAGGACTTTTTGTACGTGTTTGAGTTATCTATTGGCATTGTATTGGCTATCTATAATAAGGAAGTTTTGCTAGGTTTTCTGCCCCATGAGGGTTTCCCAGGATAAATGATGTGTATCTTCTGATTGTGTATTTCTCAGTGATCCTATATTATGCTATTGTTATCTATTGAAATGAAAAGAAATCTAATAATAGCTTAAACATTAACATGGTAACAGAGCTAAGATGAAGAGAGCATCTTTCACAAGAGAAAGTGAAAAACGTCACTGTTGTCGTACATGCAAATTAGGTCTTTTTGTTGGTGAGGTATTTCAGCCCTAAAACCATCTAGAAAAGTGCACCCTCCCCCAATGATCATTTTGTCACCTTCAGCGCACCTTTTCAGTGGCTAGATCTCCTGGAAAGTGAAACCCTGGTTTCACAAAGTACCAGAAGTACCAGAAAACCAGAGAACCAAAAGTACCAGAAGTACTGGAGTACCAGAGGTACCAAAAAACTAGAAGCACCAGTTCTGAAATCCGTTGATCAAGTTTGGAGGGGTAAAAGTTGGATTTTCTTAGATCCAAACACACCAGGCTACTCGCCTCAGCCAAGCGCACCTCCTGGTAAGTTCATACTTTGATTTTGAACACTTTTATTTTTTGGACATTTTCCCAGCTTCAGGTAGAAGAAGTCTGCAAGCATTAAGCTTGTTGACAAACTAGAAGGTGTGGAAAAATTCTGTGCTTGGAAGTATCAGATTGGTATTATTCTTGAAGAGAATGACCTAGCAAGATTCATTAAAGAAGAAGTGTCGGAGCCCGACGTTGTTGTAGGGAAAGCAAAGCACCAAAAGGACACAATCAGGGCCAAAAGAATCATTGCAAATTCAATCAAAGATCACCTAATCCCCTATGTGTCATCAAAGAAGACTTCAAAAGAAATGTTTGATGCCCTAAACAGACTATATGAAGGAAAGAACATAAAATGGAAGATGAATCTTAGAACTCAACTCAAGAATACAAGAATGTAGAAAGGAGAATCAATCCAAGAATACTTCTCCAGAATATCCCAATTCAAAGAACAACTAGAAGCAATTGGAGATACTATAGACGAATACGAAATTATAATGATGGCCCTAAATGGTCTCAGAAGACCTTGGGATGCATTCATCCAAACTATTTGTGCCAGAGCGAAGAAACTAAAGTTTGACAGTCTATGGGAAGAATGCATCCAAGAAGAAACAAGAGTAGCTATCCGAGAGGCTTTACTATCAAGAGATGAATATCAAGCCCTAGCTACTCACACTAAAGGAGGAAGAAATAAGTCTTACTTCCAGAAAGATACTTACAAAGAGTCTCAACCCCAAAACAAATTTATTCATAAAGAATCTCATCCAAGGAGATTCTAGAAGAAAATACAACGAAAGGAAAGAGATTACTCATCTGTACAATGCTACCATTGTGACAAGATGGGACACATTGCGAAATTTTGTCCAACTAGAAGAGAAGAATACAAGAGGAAACAAAAGAGGCACCATGCCCATGCAGTTGAAGATGAAGAGCCACCCACAAAGATATTAAGAGAACAAATTAAAGACCGTTTATTAATTCCGTGTCTCTCAGGATCGGTAACACCTGGAGAGGACACTTGGCTCATTGATAGTGGTGCCTCCAAGCATATGACATGTCAAAGTGATATTCTCTCTTACATTTTAGAGAAGAAGTTTTTTCAGAAAGTGATACTTGGAGATGATTACCAGTATCCCATAAAGGGAGTGGGAGAATCAAACTGTAAATTTTTTCAGACCCCAACCCAGTTTCAGTCTCACTGATGGCTCATTGATAGTGGTGCCTCCAAGCATATGACATGTCAAAGTGATATTCTCTCTTACATTTTAGAGAAGAAGTTTTCTCAGAAAGTGACACTTGGAGATGATTACCAATATCCCATCAAGGGAGTGGGAGAATCAAACTATAAATTTTTTCAGACCCCAACCCAGTTTCAGTCTCGCTGATTTTTCAGCAAAAGTTAAATGCCCAAACCCAGTTTCAGCATATGTTACAACACTGTTTCAGCACTAGTTCCAGCACTGTTTCAACATATGTCTCAACACTGTTTCAACATATGTTCCAACACTTTCAGCATATGTTCCAACACTATTTCAGCATATGTTCCAGCACTATTTCAGCATATGTCTTAGCACTGTTTCAGCATATGTTCCAACACTGTTTCAACATATGTTCCAACACCGTTTCAGCATATGTCTCAGCACTGTTTCAGCATATGTTCCAGCACTGTTTTAGCATATGTTCCAGCATTGTTTCAGCATATGTTCCAGCACTGTTTCAACATATGTCTCAGCACTATTTCAGCATATGTTCCAACACTGTTTCAGCATATGTCTTAGCACTGTTTCAACATATAAAAACTTAACAGAAAATACTTCAGAATTGAAACATGAGGATTCTGAACATCGTTTTCAACGCAGAAATAAAATATCAGCAGTATGCAAAACTCAGAAATATAGACACAAAGATTTTCGGTCTAACTTTGACCCTGGAAAAACCCACAAGGGGAAAACCACTGAGAGACGACATTTTATTATTTATGAGCTTCTAAGAAATTTCTTTTATAGCATATTCATCTTCATAAATTTACACAAACTTATTTGGACATTCCCGTAGCTTTGCTTCTCGATTTCTAAACCAGAAATCTATACAACAGTACGGCTGTCCCAGCAATTAATGCTGTACAGACTGTCTCAAAATTCATGCCAAAACTCTGCTAAGACTGTACGGAAAACCCAGCATGAACAACTCCTTGTAAACCGTGTTGTACGACCCTCAAAATTCGTGCCAAACTGTACGAAAATACACTCAGAAATTTATTGCAGCAGTTACCTCGATTTTTGTGCCAATAAATGTTGTACGACAGCCTTGGAATGCATGCCAATACTCTCAAAAATTTCAGCTACTGTCCTCCTCAATTTCTGTGCACATTAAATGATGTACGACCTCCACAAATCTATATGGTATGGCCTGTTCTTCCTTGCTGTCTTCTGCCTTGAAATCCATGCTACTCTTTGCCTTGGGATGCGTGCTCTCCTTTAGCAAATGCTGTCTCTTTTCTTCAGCTCAACCTCTCTCTTGCTCTCTCTTTTTCTCTCAACAAGAATGCTTGAACTACCCAAGAATGGGTGCGCCCTCTTGCCCAAGTCGACCTCATGAGGGAAGGTGAGGGGTTTTCTAATCTAACGGTTGAGATTAGATTAGATGAGTGCCTGAGATTTGGTGTCTCTTCACTCACCCTCACTTTAGTCATAAAGTTATCTTTTAATTTGCATCTCACAAATTAATTTGACTAGGACCCACATTAGGCACTTTCTCCCCCTTAGGCGCCTAGGGAAGAGAAACATTTTCCTTGGTACTTTATTTTAATTAAAAATTTAACACTCCCTCATACCGAGGAAAGTGTTACTCACCACTCCAAGCTTGTCCCTGAAAAATACAAACTTTCCCTTGTTCAATGCC
>JASDQU011442198.1:6143-23467 GCA_032191745.1 Picea mariana | reverse complement strand
AAGGAAGCTTGCAATGTTTCATATATTAAGAATAAGTCTCTCTTACAGTAGCAGCATATAGAACCCAAAATCGAACCTTTAGTTTGTCTTCTATCCTAAGCTTTATAGCTTTACAAAGTAGTTATGGGATCCTAAAAACAAGGATCAGATATACTAAAAATAGTAACTCAAAATTCAGTTGCAAAAGAGGTGGGATGATTCCCCAAAATGAGGTCAATCCCAGATTTCTCTCTGTTGATTGTTGGTGTAGTGCAGAATAGCCTCCCAAGGCTAAATGATGACTCTCAAATAGAGACCAAGTCAAATTTGTTGATGTGGCAAGGTGACCTGATTTTCTATCTTAATTAAAGATGTCCAAAAACCTTTGAAACATCTCCTTTCTCCACAATTGGTCAAAAATAATTGTTAGGCTAGACTTGATAATTCATTAGACGTTCATTTGAAAAGATCTCGAATCTTTTCATCTCAAAAATTTTTGATCTGTGTAAAAACTCGTTCATTCTGGACATAACAGGCTTTCGGTGGTTAACTGGGAAAGCTTCTAGGTGAGTCATCTACCGAAAGCACCGCTTTCGGTGGTTAATGAACAGTCGTCCTGTTCGCCTAAACCACCGAAAGTTAAACTTTGAAGAAATTTCAAAACTGCAAAAAATGTTTACCCTGGGTCCTCTTTGATGCTCAGGATTTCTTAGATGCTGCAGCCCTGGTTCGTGCAGACCTACGAACTTCTACTGGCTGTGTAGGGAGCTTTGTTGTATCCATTATGGTCGTGGCTAAATTAGCCAAAGTGTCCAACCCAGTTTGTTCCTCTTCTGATGATTTAAATTCTTTTAACTTAAGCCTCAGAATCCTGAGCTACCTGTACAGTTTCATATTTTCTCTGATCAAAACTTTGTTTCTGTCTTTGATTTTGTCATGTTTTTCTTTAAGAGTTTGATTCATTTTGAACAGTTCTGCATTTCTGTCAGTGAGGTCTGTGTTGGCTTTTTTGATCACCCTTTCTAGGACTTCCATTTCATAAATCTGTTGCAGTAGCTTGTTGATCTTTCGTGCTCTAGCTGTTTTTGGATTACTTGAGGAGGCTTCTGCTTCTGGTTGCTTGTGGGCCTCTGCAGGCTTTGGTGAAGGTGGATCTGCACTCTGTTCGGTCTGTATGTTCTTCTGAGTCTCTGCCATCTCTGGTTCTGTTTCTGAATCACTGTAAGGTAGATTCAGAGGGTTATTCTTTGTTACAGGGCTCTTGCCTTCAAAATGCAATTTTCTCTTGATTTCTTCCTTCTTGCTAGGGGATGATTTTATGGGATATCTTGGTAATGAGATTCCTTTTCTTTTCCTATGGCTGCTCTTGGGAGTAGGAGTTTTTCTGCCCCTGGCTTTCTTGGTTTTTGCCTCTAGTGGTCTTTCTATTTGAAATTCATTCCAAAACAAAAAGAAGCCCCACTCAATCTGTTTCCTCTACAGAGCTTCTCTTACAAGAAGGGTAACCAGCCCTTGATGTGATAATCTGCTGACAACTTTAGCAGGCTGGGCTTTCACTTGTCTTGCCATCTTAGTCAGGGTTTTATGAAAGAAGTAACGCAGGTTTATTTGTCCTCTGCTTGTGAAATGATTCAGAAGTTTAAAATGATAAACCATTACCCTATTGTAGCGCCCCTCACAAGTGATATACACCAAAATTTCCTTCAACAAGGATTGCCATTTGGGTTCCAAATAAGACATTGGGATTTCCTTCTTCCAGGTTAAATCTTTATGTACAGGTAGCAAATAGGATCTGAACTCGATGTTTGCAGGTATGGTGGTTTTAAACCAATAGTCTCCCGTTCTGGATAACCCTGTGTATTCAGCAATGGCTGATTCGTCGATGATAATCTCCTCCCTGCCTATTCTAGCAATCCTTCCATCATAGGAGAGAGCAAAAGCTTTGGCCACCTGTTGGTGAAATGTTATCAATTTCTCACAGTATGCAAAAACTCCAGTCTGTCTAAAACACTCTCCCACCTCCGGATGAGCTTCCAAATACCAAACGCCATCCACCTCAAATCTCAAAGCTGGACCTAATTTTGACATGGGTCGATGCTGACTGTGCCTGAAACTATGGGAAACTAGACGTCTTGAAAGACAATGACTCTGGGAACTAGGAATACAATCAATATCACTTATGAAAAACCGGTGGAATAGGGTGACAAAAGTATAGAATTATTGAGTTCAAAAACACAGACCCAATTTCGGACGACAATTGAGCTGAGGATATGCCGAAACTTTAGATTTTCGGTGACAAATTCATTTTTTTGAAACTGAAAGAGAATTGATTCTGAGCTTACCTAATAACCGACCGGGCTTGATTTACAGCTGAGTGTTCGCTGGACTTTGATGGCGCTTCGACAATCACCAGAGGAAATGAGATGAAGATCCCTGAAAATATGATTGACTGGTGAAATCGCGATCCCTCGGTCATCTCAGCAATCTTCGGGATTCATAATGATTCAGCGAGGATCTATGAAAGAGTGACGAGATCATGATGGCGTGCGTACTGCGACTGAAATGGAGGGAGGTTCCGTGAAATCAAACATGAGAATCCCCACCATGTTTTGGATTTTGAAATGACCAACGTGGTTGAAAGGACAGAGCGGCTTCAACACTTTCGGATAGACACCGCGAACATGCATATCCTCCATCATGGCGAGCTTTTCGACGGTTATGTTTAATCATTGCGCCCACTTGATAGCTGGCTCGTACGAAAGCACAGGCTTTCCATTTTACCATTGAAACACTTTCGGTGGTTACTCGCCTTCTTGCCTTGACCCCTTAACTGCCGAGAACAAAATCTTTCGGTGGTTAATGAGCACATCTGAGGCTCGCCTAAAGCACCGAAAACTGATATTTTGACCTTTTCCCGACCAAACCAAATTCAAAGTTTCTTTTGAGCTTATTTTCAAAATACAGACCCTCTAACATACTTACAAAAATTTAGAAATAAAATTTAGATCACAACCTATCACCTCAAGAAGTAAAAATCTACCAATTTATTTGAGGAGATAACATAATGAAACAAACTTAGATTTCCAAAACGGTCACATTTCTTTCCACCAACACACTTTTTTTTGTAAAATAAATCATCATTTTCTCTTTCACATAGAATTTCAAATATAAAAGCACAGAATATGGAAGGAGGAGGTGAACTTGGCCATAAAGTTTTACCAAAATCCAAAAAAGTGTTGTAATACAACTCAAATTCCACATGATAATGACAACAACAAGTGTCACGAACAATGATGGGTCTAACAAACCATGGTTTTTGTTGCACAAATGTATTGATGAAAATTTTAACTTCTTTGTGCTCTACTTTGAACTTATTGAACAATTCTATTTGTGTCATTGGAAATATATGTTTTGAATATTCTTCATATTGTTTTCGTGTTATTCTTCATCGCAACACATCCCTTGTATGTGGTGAAACACGAGATTCTTCCAACCAACAATTACAGGCCAAATCTTTAACATTTTCTGTAAGTCAATCTTTGTAGGGTTGTTTAGATCAAATCATTGTTCAACCAGCCAATTCATCATTTGCATCTATTTGCAATCAAAAATTTCTATGTTTGTGCAATGTTTTTCTTGACGTTCTCATCGTTTTTTTCATGTTTCATGTCAAACGATATTTTATATTGCTAGATGAAACAACTGTTGTTTTTATCACTCTACGTGCAACACTGACATCTTTTTTTCGAGATTTTCCAAAAGCTTTCAATACACTAATTATATTGTCAAAGACATTTTGTTTCACCTTTGTATCCTTTGTTGACTTTTGAATACACAATAATGATGTAGCTTCTTTTAACTTTCTTGATTTCATTAGACAGAGTAAAAGTTGAGCTTGTACTGTTACTGATTCATCTTTGAAAAAAGTATTATACATATTCTTAGTTCGATATCTTATATAATGCTTAGCTTTTTTCTTCCCAAATTTGTCAGTATCAATATTTTCTAATATTTCATCATCAATGTTGATAGATTCTCCTACATATTTCAAATTAAATTTTAAAATAAAAAACAAAACCCGAACATAAATTCACTAAGCTATATATACAAGTGTTCATCTTGCATTATCTAAATTTATGTACATACCTATAGGTGATTCATCTTCTGCTTCAATTTCGGTTTCAATGTTCTCTGCTTCAATTTCGGTTTCAACGTCTTCTTCGACATTACGAGACAAATCTATTTATGTTTTTTGAAAAACATCAAATTGTAATTACAATCAATTATACTAAACAATATTTTAATTTTGAATTATATACTTTCAATATAGACAATATGTGCATGCATACCTGGTTGGACTTTTTCTTGTTGAAAATCTCTATTTACATTATCATTGTTTCTTTCTTCAATATTTGCACATTCTCGTTTCTTTCTCCAATAATGCTCTTTTCTTTGTTTGTTTTGGTGAGTATCATCTCGAGTGCGATCAAATTTTCTCTTGCGCAAACTTTTGTTTCCCATGACTTTTATAGTTATTTGTAAAAGATATGTTCAACAAAGACTTCACCTTGAAAAATTGCTCAACATTTATCTTTCAACATATAAATTGTTATTCCAATAAAAACTTGAACAAACATCAATTACCTTATTCAACAAAAACCAAAAAGATGATTCAAAACTTTGTTTAGGTGCCCTATAAAACCATCATGTATCGATATCGATCCTCCGATTAAGCCTATCAGTAATAGAAATGCTTTGGAATCCCTATCCCTGAGCTCATATATGTCCGTCCATTCGATGAATTGTGTTTTGTTCAGTCGAAAGCATATTTATACGATTTGGCGCGAAATGAAACGTTACGACGTGTCTTTTCATTTTTTCCGGCCGACAAAATTTGCTCAACAATTTTTCGACCGAAAACCTTGGAAACCGTTTAGTTTTTACGGTTTCCGTTAGAATTTAGTTTTTCAGTCAAAAGAGTATTTTTTCGGTCGAAAGATTATTTTGACTGAAAACTAAAAATTGGGACTATATTCAGAAACTAGAGAATTCCCCCAAGATTACATGAACTTTGGAGGTTGCAGACTCCTGCAAATACTCAGAATTTGATTTCGAAAATGACACCAGCATTTGCAAAATTGAATCTGTTTTCAATTCCTATAATTTGTTTTCATTTTCATTATTTTTATCTAATTTTATTTAATTTTTTAAAATAATCACCGCATAATATTTTCAGCAGACATTATGATTCGGTGAAATGAAATATCTGTATCTCTAAAAATACACAGTGAAAAATTTAGAAAAAATTATATTCATAATCCTTAAACTGTTCTTTTCAAAAGGGTATATTTAGATTTTACTTTTAAGTAAAAATTAAGATAGATACAAGGTGTGGAAAAATATGTGTTTAAAATCTGCAACGTTTTAGCTTGGTCAACTTTAAAAAATTCTAGAAATTATAATATTCATCCATTAGATTCAAAATTATAGTCATAATAAATAGAGTCCCTGTAGATTGGTGTAGTATATTTCGTTTATTAAAAACATAAGTTTAATAATAGATACATTGTTGTGGGAAAAAATAACTCGTTATCATTCATTTCATGTTTAAGGAACATATTGTTAAACAATTGCCAAATTACCATATCAAATCTTAATAAAACAAATTTGAAAAATAGTCATTGGAAAGATAACAAAATTTTTCACAAGTTTTGTTTTTACTGTAAAGTGAAATTATAAATAAAAAAAATACTTTTGTATGCCGGAAGTTGAAGAACTTGTGAAAATACAGGTTTTTTCTATAAAACAAGCAAAAGTGTTACCCATCTTCATGATTTTACCCAAGGAGAATATACAAAACATTAGTTCATTACTAACAACTTTGTCACTTTTTTCCATCAACTTTGAGAAATCAAATATGAGACAATAAATTGATATTTTGAATTCCAAAATTATGATATATATATATATATATATATATATATATATATATATATATATATATATATATAATCAAAGTCTGAATAGCTACAGTGTAAAATACATAGGTTCCACATCTATTTTAAGATGATAACAAAAATTAAGACATTTAACTCTAAAATTATGGACTCTAAGCCATCGCTTTAAGATAGATCACTTCATACCTGCGATTCAAACCTGTAAAAAAAATAGAATTCAAAAATGAAAAGTTTACAATTTAAACATGCGAAATAAAACAGAATTCAAAAATTGTGATTAAAACAAAATTGACATACATACCAAAAGAGCTAAGTCTCATCCTCCAACATATTCTTTCTCACAAAATATATTGTAAACATATTTTCCACCAAATATAATTTAGATATCTGTAACAATAAACAACAATAATAAAAAAAAACAAATAACACATATTAGCATATATATTGTAACTAAATATTAAATAAACAATAAAAAATAATAACATACCCAACCATAGTTAAACAGATTTAAGATAGTTACTCTCCACATTAAGCATACATGATTTAAACAATTTGTAAATCTTATCTAAAATCTTAAAAAAATTTAAAGAGAAAATTTGTGTTCTTAGTAAAAAAAAATTGTGAGTTAGAGTTAGATAATAATCTGAAAATAAATATAGAACTATGTATGAAGAAAGTTCACAAATTTTCATATTAAGTCATTCTTCCAACGAAATACTTATCTCCTTTTGGACAAAGTCTCAAATCCTTCAAGTGAAATTTTCCTTGTGGATAAAGTCTCAAATCCTTAAAGTGAAATTTTCCTTGTGGATAAAGTCTCAAATCCTTAAAGTGAAATTTTCCTTGTGGATAAAGTCTCAAATACTTCAGGTAAAATTCTCATCCCAGGTGATGTTATTTGATCATATTTACATAGCAACAAAATACTAATCTCCTCAGCAGTAAAATACTTCTCTCCTCTTCTGCAGTTGTCATATAATCAAATTCCATGTTGCTCTTTCAAATTAAATGACTCATAAATCTCCATATTAAGCCATTCTTTCAAAAAACTACTTATATCTAAAAAAGTTCACAAATCTCCATTTTAAAAACCATTCTTCCGAAAAATAATTATCTCCTCTTTCTGCGGTGGAATAGATGTTCTCATATAATCTTGCATGTACATGAAGAAATGATGCAGGAGCATCTCTCCACGTCAGCCAGCCAGCCACACCAGCGAATTCAAATCGCACGCTAAGAGAGAGGCGCAGCCTCATTTAAATCTGAATTCAATGTAACTTTAATGTTTAAACTGGTGAGCTGTAGAGTCATGCCTTTGTACAGGCATAGAGTAGATCGACCATTAATGTTTGTATGGCTGAGATCTAGATCCGATTCTGGACTAGACAACTATTCAATGTAATTGAATAGGGTAGGTAGGTTGGAGGGAAGAGCTCGAAGAGCCCCCTCAAGTAAAAGAGTTTTTAGAATATCTCATTTTGGAAGAGGGGAAGAAGTTAGATGAGCAGAGTTTTGCGAGTAGAGAGCAGAATAAGGAAGAGTCGAGACCTTGTTATAGGCCATGCTCAGGAACACATTGTAAATACAGGCATTTGCCATATTTAATACAAAGAGCAGTTTTTCCTGCATTATTCTGTGGTATGTGAATGTCTGTGAGTGTTCTTTTATGTTGTAGATGTATACTGTAGTTGTGCATTTGCATAAGTGTGTTTGATTTCAGGTGAAGGTCTTTGAGGCTTCACACCAGGAGGGCGTGACAGAACACTGCGGGTTCTGAGAGCCGTGCATAGAGGTTGCATTTCTGAACACTGCGGGTTCAAACAAAGACGTACTGTGGCACAAGAACTGAAGTCAACAACTCTGAGTAAGACCTCAAGGTTGTTGAATACCTTGGAGGTAAGGCTATGTATGAGAGACACAGTTGCAGACAAAATTTTGCTGTGGATTCTGTAAAAGCTCTGCCAGGTGGGCATTGAGCACAGGCATAGGGTGTTGAAGAGGGACTCTGCTATGAGTTCAGAAGTTCAGGAAGAATCAGAATCACTGAGGATTCTGTGAGGCTCTGCTAGGTGGGCATTGAGCAGGTGCAAGGAGTGCACAAAGTAAGAACTCTGTTGTGAGTTCAGAAGAGACAGAATCACTGAGGATTTTGAGAGCTCTGCTAGGAGGGCATTGAGCAAGTGCATAAGTGCATAGGAGGACAGAACTGTTGGAAGTTCTGAGAAAAGACACTCTGTCAGGTGGGCATTTGAGTCATTATGCAGATAGGCACAGGAAAGAGAAGAGAACTCTTTAAGTTCTGGAATTAAGGGAAGAATCCACTGAGGGATCTTCACAGGGTTGCTGAACACCCTACAGACTCAGCAAGAGGTTGCTGGAGCAAAAGGAGCCAGGAGGGCATCCAAACATTCTCCATATGTGGGAGAAAGGAACAAGGACGAGTTTCTATGGAGGTCGAAGCTACAGGAAAATCTCAAGAGGAACAACGTTTTCATACGCGGAGGCGAACTCGAAGTCGAGAGCTCACAGGAGCAAACAGACAAAGGGTTGAGGCCTTTGGAAATTCAGAATTTCTCCCAAGGTTGGGAAGAAAGTGCGCAAAGCTCAGGAGAGAGCACAGTAGCCGTCAGATTGGCTGAAGAAGGAGATCTGGACCGTCCATTTTCACGTCCAGGAAAGCACACAGGAGAAGCGCACGGAAGAAATGATCTAAGCCGTCAGATCTGGAGCAAATTTTCCATCAGCCGTTAGATTGAATAGTAGTTGCACGAGGTTTACCTTCATGGACAACAGAGGAGAAATCCCGACGAGAGGCATAGCCATCGGGATAGCAGTCATCGGAAAATCAGGATTCTCGAAGTGGAGAAAATCGAGACACTTCAAGTCTCGAAACACCAGAGTGATCTGGACCGTCTGTTGGTGGAGACACGTGGTGGATATCGAAGCATCGGGAGTCGGGATATCAGCATTCCCGTGGACAGGAGATCGGGTAAGTCCACTTTGAAAACCCCAACACAAATCTGAGCCGTCTGTTTGGGGAGACAGGTGTCAGAAATCCGAAGAGACATCGGTATATTGGCTATCGGGAAATCGGAGTTCCAGAGGTCGTGAGAGTTGGGACATCAGAAGTCTCGAAATCCCGACGAGCTCAGAGCCGTCCATCTGTTGGGATAGATGGCATGGATTGAGAGTCCATCGGCATTCTGGAGATTCAGAAGACAAGAATCCGTGACTAGGTGAACCCCGAAACGATGGAAGGATCACAGCCGGAGGATCTCAGAGAGGACATGTGTCGTGTGGTCATCTAGATCGGGGATGTGGTCATCGGGGTTCAGGTAAGTGAGTTTTCATGGTCTTGTATTCCCGTGGACAGGAGATCGGGTAAGTCCACTTTGAAAACCCCAACACNTACGAGTCCTAGGGACGAGGCGTCCAGGACATCAGAAATCGCGAAATCATGAGAGTTAACCGGTACCGTCCATCAAGGGAGGACGCGTGGAAGCAATCGGAGCCATCGGGAAAAGTCCCGACAAGGAAGTCATCTATCGGTGTTTGGGTCATCGGGATATCAGGGATCTTGGTGACAAGGTGTTTATGCATTTTGGAATCGCGAAGTCCAGAACCCCGACAGGGAGGAAGGTGCCACCGTGGGACCAGCTGTGAGCAAATCGGAGAGTCGGGATTCGAGGAATCGGGAATCCCGTGGGCAAGTTTTTTTCAACATTTGAAACCCCGTAGCCCCGACGAGGGATGAGACTGTGGTCACGGGGATAACGGTCATATGGCCCAAAGCCCATAGCTAGGAGGGCTAACGTGTAAAGAGCGCGTCGGGATTCGAGGGATCACGAATCCTAAGGACGATTGTATTTTGGCATTAGAAACCCTAAAACCCCGATGAGGAGTATGACTGTGGTCATATAAGGGGAGGTCACGTGGACCAAGAGCTTAGCCTGGAGGGCTAACAGGAATTTGAGCGCATCGGGATTTTGGAGTCAGAAACCCCAACGAGAAGGAATATAAGGCTGCGGTCTTATGGAAAGTGGTCGAATGGACTAAGTCTTAGCCCGAGAGGCTTAGGCAGCAGGGGAGCATATAGGGGATCGGGGATCGGTAAATCAAGTTGTTTGGACATCACAAGTGCCAAAATTCTGGTAGGAGGAACCCCGATAACAAAAGGTCGGCGTTGATCAAAAAGAAAGGGAGAACCCGTGAGAGAGTGTTGTGGGTGAAAATTTCCCGATAGGGAAATAGAAGGACCTTTCAGTTCTTTGGGCCGAGGAAGGAGGAAAGATCCTGTGAGCGGACGTGCCTAGCGGGCGCGCCTACATCAAGTGGTATCAGAGCAGGAAATTCATCTGTATATTTCAGGTGAAAGAAGACAAAGTTGTTGAGGAATCTGTAAGGACTGTTTGTAGGTAGGCAGCAATCAAGTAGACAGTCGGCAGGACTGCAGGATGAAGCTGGTAGAACTCTTAGTGCAGAGTGACAACAACAGGTTTGTTAGGAGAGCAGACAGAGACAACAACATGGCTACTGAAGGCCATAGGTATGCTGGAAGGAAAAACTCAAACCCATGGAGAAAAAAAGATATGGGTAGAGAGCTCGCTTATATAATGAAAGAAATAGAGAAGCTCGAATTACGAATGCGGCAGGATAAGCAGATGGTTCAGGTATTGAACCAGAGACTGAAAAATTTCTCGGTGAAGAGAATGAATTGGGATCAGCTGAAGATCTCAAGGACTGCCAGGAGGGTAGAGAAGAAATTCCAGATTGCCAGGTGGACAATGAGGTGAGATCGTTGCAAGATCTCAGAGACTGTCATGAGGACAGCCAAGGAATTTCACATTGCCAGCTGGACAATGGTATGAGGTCGTTGCGGGATCTCGAAGACTACCAGGAGGGCAGCGAAAGGTTTCCAATTTTCCAGGTGGGCAAGGAAATGGAGATGGAATTAGTTGATTTCGTGGTCTGCCAGGAGGGCAATAGAGACATCCCATATTGCCAGGTGAGCAGGGATGAGCAGGTGAATTTTGATTAGCCCGAGGAGCTGACCGAGCAAATGGGACTGTCTGAGGGTCTCATAAATTCAGAGGTGGATTTAGATCAGAATGTGCAGCTGACAGAGAAGGAAGATATGAGAGATCTTCTGATGATTGGAGGAATTTAGATATTCCTACCACTTGCCCAGGAGGAGGCAGAAGTCTGTGTTGTAGATAGTGCAACAACAGCAGTAGAATAGTCAGCTGTGACTGTCAATAAAGAAGAAGAATTGGAGCAGGTTTTGGAAGCTGCCTAAGCAGAAGAAGAAGATGAGCATTCTGAGGAATGGATCATTACTTTCAGCCAAGAAGCTGAAAGAGTTTTAGCATTGGAGCTGACAGCAAAAGAAGCAGAAGGAGAAGACGAGCATTCTGAGGAATGGCTCGACATTTTTAGCCAAGAAGCTGAAGAGACTGCAACATGGGAGTTTGCAACAGAAGAAGGACAGGAAGCAAACAACATTTTTTTTGTTGATCTATGGAAACAGGTTGAAACCCTAGAGAGAAGGGTGAAGGTGCAGAGCATGCACATCCAACAGGTGAGGTTGGAAGCTGAGGAAGAAAGCATGGGGGATCATGATGATTTGCTCAGGTGCCAAAAAATTTTGCAGCTGAGGAGACTGCAAAAACAGGACCAGCCATGGGAGCAGCTGGACGAAGTGATCGAAGAGATCATGGAGCTGATGATCCGATCAGCAGATACTGTCAGCAAGGAGAGGTTGAACATGAATAAGGAAGCAGCAGCAGTAGCGCAGAAGCAGCAGCAGAATGGAGCAGATGGGAAGCTCCAGATATTTGTTTGGGATCCAGAACGATTTCCAACAACTGAGAGGGGAATCTCATGAGAAGGAGCTCATGATTTTGCAGCTGAGGAGTTTGATGCAGGAGCATCTCTCCATGTCAGCCAGCCATCCAGTCAGCCATGCCAACGAATTCAAATCGCACGCTAAGAGAGAGGTGCAGCCTCATTTAAATCTGAATTCAATGTAACTTTAATGTTTAAACTGGTGAGCTGTAGAATTGTGCCTTTGTGCAGGCGTAGAGTAGATCAGCCATTAATGTTTGTATGGCTGAGATCTAGATCCGATTCTGGACTAGAAAACTATTCAATGTAATTAAATAGGCTAGGTAGGTTGGAGGGAAGAGCTCGAAGAGCCCCCTCAGGTAAAAGAGGTTTTAGAGTATCTCATTTTGGAAGAGGGGAAGAAGTTAGATGAGTAGAGTTCTGCGAGTAGAGAGTAGAATAGGGAAGAGCCGAGACCTTGTTACAGGCCGTGCTCAGAAACACATTGTAAATACAGGCATTTGCCATATTTAATACAAAGAGCAGTTTTTCCTGCATTATTCTGTGGTATGTGAATGTCTGTGAGTGTTCTTTTATGATGTAGATGTATGTTGTAGTTGTGCATTTGCAGGAGTGTGTTTGATTTCAGGTGAAGGTCTTTGAAGCTTCACACCAGGAGGGTGTGACAGAACACTGCGGGTTCTGAGAGTCGTGCACAGAGGTTGAATTTTTGAACACTGCAGGTTCAGACAAAGACGTGTTGCGACACAAGAACTGAAGTCAACAACTCAAAGTAAGACCTCAAGGTTGTTGAATACCTTGGAGGCAAGGCTGTGTATGAGAGACACAGTTGCAGACAGAATTCTGCTGTGGATTCTGTAAAAGATCTGCCAGGTGGGCATTGAGCACAGGCACAGGGTGCTGAAGAGGGACTCTGCTATGAGTTCAGAAGTTCAGGAAGAATCAGAATCACTGAGGATTCTGTGAGGCTCTGCCAGGTGGGCATTGAGCAGGTGCAAGGAGTGCACAGGGGAAGAACTCTGCTGTGAGTTCAGAAGAGACAGAATCAATGAGGATTCTGAGAGCTCTGCTAGGTGGGCATTGAGCAAGTGCATAAGTGCACAGGAGGACATAACTGCTGGAAGTTCTGAGAAAAGACACTCTGTCAGGTGGGCATTTCAGTCATTGTGCAGATAGGCACAGGGAAGAGAAGAGAACTCTTTGAGTTCTGGAATTAAGGGAAGAATCCACTGAGGGATCTTCACAAGGTTACTGAACACCCTGCAGACTCAGCAAGAGGTTGCTAGAGAAAAAGGAGCCAGGAGGGCATCCAAACATTCTCCATGTGTGGGAGAAAGGAACAAGGACGAGTTTATGTGGAGGTCGAAGCTACAGGAAAATCTCAAGAGGAACAACGTTTTCATACGTGGAGGTGAACTCGAAGTCGAGAGCTCGCAGGAGGAAACAGACAAAGGGTTGAGGCCTTTGGAAATTCAGAATTTCTCCTAAGGTTGGGAATAAAGTGTGCAAAGCTCAGGAGAGAGCACAGTAGTCATCAGATTGGCTGAAGAAGGAGATCTGGACCGTCGGTTTTCACGTCCAGGAAGGCGCACAGGAGAAGCGCACGGGAGAAATGATCTGAGCCGTCAGATCTGGAGCAAATTTCCCATCAGCCGTCAGATTAGATAGGATTTGCATGAGGTTTACCTTCGTGGACAACAGAGGAGAAATCCTGACGAGAGGCATAGCCATCAGGATAGCAGTCATCGGGAAATTGGGATTCTCGAAGTGGAGAAAATCGAGACACTTCAAGTCTCGAAACACCGGAGCGATATGGACCGTCCGTTGGTGGAGACACGTGGCGGAGATCGAAGCATCGGGAGTCAGGATATCGACATTCCCGTGGACAGGAGATCGGGTAAGTCCACTTTGAAAACCCCGACAGAAATCCGAGCCGTCTGTTTGGGGAGACAGGTGTCATAAATCCGAAGAGACATCGGTATATTGGCTATCGGGAAATCGGAGTTCCTGAGGTCGTGAGAGTTGGGACATCAGAAGTCTCGAAATCCCAACGAGCTCAGAGCCGTCCATCTGTTGGGACAGGTGGCAGGGATCAAGAGTCCATCGGCATTCTGGAGATTCAGAAGACAAGAATCCGTGACTAGGTGAACCCCGAAACGGCGGAAGGATCACAGCCGGAGGATCTAAGGGAGGACATGTGTCGTGTGGTGGTCTAGATCAGGGATGTGGTCATCAGGGTTCAGGTAAGTGAGTGTTCATGGTCTTGTAAAGTCTCGAAACAACGAGGACTGATCTGAACCGTCCATTCATTTGGGACGCGTGTCAGAGATCTTAAGGGAGTCGGAGTTCAACATTTCACGAGTCCTAGGGACGAGGCGTCCAGGACATCAGAAATCGTGAAATCCCGAGAGTTAACCAGGACTGTGCATCAGGGGAGGACGTGTGGAAGCAATTAGCCATCGAGAAAATTCCCGACAAGGAAGTCGTCTATCGGTGTTTGGGTCATCAAGATATCGGGGATCCTGGTGACAAGGTGTTTATGCATTTTGGAATCGCAAAGTCCGGAACCCCGACAGAGAGGAAGGTGCCACCATGGGGCCAGTTGTCAGCAAACCGGAGAGTCGGGATTTGAGGAATCGGGAATCCCGTGGGCAAGTGTTTTTCAGCATTTGAAACCTCGTAGCCCCGACGAGGGATGAGACTGCGATCACGGGGATAACGGTCATATGGCCCAAAGCCCATAACTAGGAGGGATAACGTGTAAAGAGTGCGTCGGTATTCGAGGGACCGCAAATCTTGAGAACAATTGCATTTTGGCATTAGAAACCCCGAAACCCCGATGAGGAATATGACTGCGGTCATATAAGGGGAGGTCACGTGGACCAAGAGCTTAGCCTGAAGGGCTAACGGGAATTTGAGCGCATTGGGATTTTGGAGTCAGAAACCCCGACGAGAAGGAATATAAGGCTGTGGTCTTATGGAAAGTGGTCACGTGGACTAAAGGCTTAGTCTGGGAGGCTAAGGCAGTAGGGGAGCGTATCGGGGATCGAGGATCGGTAAAGCAAGTTGTTTGGACATCACAAGTGCCAAAATTCCGATAGGAGGAACCTCGATAACAAAAGGCCGGCATTGATCAAAAAGAAAGGGAGAACCCGTGAGAGAGTGTTGTGGGTGAAAATTTTCCGATAGGGAAATAAAATGACCTTTCAGTTCTTCAGGCCGAGGAAGGAGGAAAGATCCTGTGAGCGGACGTGCCTAGCGGGCGCGCCTACGTCAAGAAAACACAAATCTGCACATGTATATTAAGTCATTCTTAAAAAACCATTTAAATGGGATGTATTCATATTACATATAATCAAATGTTCTTTGAAATTATGTGTGAGCTAGCTCACATATACAATATGTGTGAGCTTATTTATAAATCTACTTGAATGTTGGTTTTTGTGATTAGTAACCAATTTAGTTAAGAGTTTGACAATACCCTGGAAAGAAGGAATTCACTCTGTTGTATGTAGAAAACACAAATGTCCATACTATGTCATTCTTGGACAAGAAAGCAAGGAATGCAATCGAAGAAAATTTAGAAACTTTCTCTTTTCTGATGTGGGATAGAGTCCGTTCTCAAATAATCAAATGTTCAAGTTCAAATTAGGTCTTCATCATGATCTAACTTTAAATAAGTTTGAATGTACACCATTTAAGACAACGATAAGCTTATCTAGGGGTTTTATATATTTCAAAACAATTGATCAAAGCGTTGAATAGGAAAGGCTAAACTAAAAATTTGATAAAACAAAAAATTGATAAAAGTCAAAAACATATATTTATGAATCATCTTGAATGGACACATCCTTCTCAAATCTGGGTGTTTCCTCCACTTCCTCCTCAATCCCAATCTCCCTCCCAAGCACACTCTCAGGTACTATCTTCTCCACATTAGCCTATATAACACATTTCAAATTTGAAAAATTAAATTTAAATTATTATAACACATTAAAATTAAATGATTTTAACACACTAAATGATACCTGTGAACTTCCACCCTCTTCAAACTCTCTCAATGAGAGTTGAGACAAGCCTCCCCAAGTATTAGAAGATGGAATAAGGATCTGTGAACAACACAACTAAGAGATAAATCTAGGATTCAATGTGTTCACATTTATACAAAATTATAAATGTTGTTGATTTCTTATTCAAAAGATTGAAGATTGAACAACTAAAGTCCTCATCTGTGGATATTAGAAAACACATACCTGATTCAACCCATCCAAATTTAAACTTGTGGAATCAAGTCCCCTATTTATTGGAGATTCATTTAACATATCTCCAAACTGCAATTAATGACAATAACAACTTGATTACTTTTATAGATACAATGATATATAAATCTAGAATTAGAAGTAAACTATCCTAAAATGCATAAAAAATTTACTAACTAGAACACATACCAATCTGTTGTTCGGTTCATCATTCTGAATGACCTTCTTTCAACCATCACGACAAAATTTTGCATACTCCAAAACATCTTCTGTTGACATGGTATCTAACTCCGCATCTGTTTTATAAATAAATATGGCCCGAGAATTGGCTTCCGCTCGTTGACAATTCATGCCAACATCAACACCATAAAAAAACGCTTCCAAATTTTTCTTGATTGCATTCCTAGCCTCTTTTCCAACCTCAGATATAGCTTGCAACTCTGAATGTGAAGCAAATGTCCCTATTAAACGAGGTACTAAAGGTTGTGGAGGCCTCGACAATGTCGCATTTCAATATGCCCCTTTGCGATCATATGTCCGTCATTTACCAGTCCCATAATATTTGGACGGTAGACTAGTATAATCAAGGTGCATGTGCAAGAAAAACTATGCATAAAAGTGTCTTGCAAAATAGTGTGGAATCTCATCGTTCCATGACAATTTCTCATATGTTGCCAAAAATATGTTATAGAGATGTCCTGCAATGTCAGGATGCTTAAAATATTGCACCTTTAACATCTTCCTCTTTGGCCCATCTTTGAAATTGAACATCGAAATAACATCTTCTTTTGAAACTCTATTTTTTACTGCCTCCCATTTATCAGGGTCCATCACCTCTGACTTTCTCCACCTCATTAGATCGACAAAACTATTAGTGGTTGGCTCCATCTTATGATATGTGTCCATAAAGTTTTGCAATGAATACAAAATAATTTGCAAGCTTTGTTTACTCTCCTGAGGGAGTTCCAAGACTACCAAATCATTTTCCAACCTCCTTTTAACACCTGAGCATCACTCAAGCGTCATTGCTTCAATAATCCCTACCTAGGGAAGTTCATCACCAACATCTGAATGATAGTGGACGTAGGCGTGTAATCTTCTGTTTCTTGATAACACGGCCTCCTAAATCCACCTTCACCCTCTGCACCGACATTAGAATCTTCATGACAACCACTCTCTCTTTCATTATCGTCCCTTGCTCTAAAATCATTTTCTACATACACATTTGAAAGTAATTACATCATTTAACTTCACATAATTTTAAATACACAAAAATACAACAAAA
>JASDQU011442197.1:10103-21636 GCA_032191745.1 Picea mariana | reverse complement strand
CAATAAGCGCCCAATCCATACATTGGTTATGGTCATGGTTATTACCAGAGCCCTGGCCAGCAACCTAAATTTTCCTGGCAACCTAGCGCAAGTCAAACCCCAGGCTCCTTTTTCCCCAGCTACAATCCATAACCCAAACTATTGTTTTTGGCAACCCTGTACTTGCCAGATTTGAAAAGGCTCTTAAATAACCCCATCTGTCACGATTCGAGTTGGCCTCCCATGCCAACCAAGTTGCCTTCGGACATTCCAAAGTTTAAGGCCAAGCCTAATGAAGATCCTAGTGATCATGTGACTACCTTCCACTTATGGTGCTCATCCAACTCGTTAAGAGACGACTCCGTTCAGTTGCGATTTTTTCAATGCACTCTCATCAGGAGTGCTGTGAAATGGTACATTGAGCTCGAATTCTCACGATACTCTTCCTTCGGCGAATTGGCAATGGCTTTCCTGAACCATTTCCAATTACCTGTGAGATACAACGCTGGCACATAATTGCTGGCCAATTTCGAGCAGATAAAAACAAACCATTTCTCGGATCATATCCAAGAATGGAGACGTTGGAAGAGTTTGATCAAAGTACCAGTCCCACCAGCATTCTTTCTAGAGTGGTTCCTTAAGTCTTTGGTACCCCATTTATCTAAAGACGTCGCAACGTCCGGAGTATTTTTCAAGGAAGACACGATAATGAGAGTGCAACAGCTAGAGCTAATTTACTCTCAATCTGGTTTACTCTATGAGATTTTTCCAGATGCACCGAAGTCAATCCTTGAAAAAACCAAGAAAAGGTATAGACCACATGCCAATGGAATTATTGGTTCATCACAAACCAACCCCGCTAATCCATTGTCAAATCAATTGCAACAATTGTCAATACAACAGACAACGTCCAGCCAAACCCCTGGTTCGGCTTCTCATCCTACCCAAAAGTCGGATGTACACAGTGTGCAAACAACCAACCCAAAGGCCACCCAGCAGCCTGATGGAAAGAAGAAACAACGGAAAAGGGGTAAGGGGGATAAGAAACCCACCGATAATTCTAGAAGGGGCGACACTGAAAAGAAGAAGCCAAAGTATCCTTGTAATATTTGCAAGGAAGACCACCCAACCCATCAGTGCCCTCATCTTGTAGAGGCCCAGAAGTTATCAGCACAACCATAGCCTATCGTGTTAACGAACCCATTCTTGCATGGGAAAAATATAACTCACGCCTCCTCGAGCATGGAAGGGGGTAGTCAAGGACCCCCTTCGTCTTCAAGTAATCCTTCGTCTGCAAACTTCTATATGATGAAAGGTGATGCTTATATAACGACCAAAGCACATGATTATGGAAAGTCAGGCACCTCTGAGAAAGTTAAAGAAGTTGAAAGCTAGGCACCTTCATATTGAGAAGACGTTGGGTGAAACAACGACACGCATCCCCAAAGGTGCATTCAAAAAATCTTCTTACAACCCAATTGCAAGGGCCGCCCATAACTACTCTGTGGTGGAGGATTTATCACAAACCCCTTGTGTGATGTCTTCTTTGGAAGTCCTCCAGAGTTTCCCTTCTCATAGAAAGGCCCTATTAGCTGCCCTAGGCTATGCCGAGACTTTTAATATAGGAACGATCATGCTTGATACCTCTGACTTAAGACCTCATCCTCCTTACCACGTCGCTTTTCAGATAGTAGTGGCTTATACCACGAAAACGTTTACTCAGAATATTTTTCGTACAATGGTGGATAAGGGTGCCTCGACATGCGTGATGTCTTTGGTGTGTTGTAAGTCCATCGGCCAACCCGTTTTGTCTCCATCACCTACTCTACTTATAGCTTTTAACGGTCATTCTTTCCTACCACATGGGATCATCCCCTCTTTCCCCATGCAGTTGGGGGGAAAAACCGTGTGTGTTGAAGTTGAAGTGGTCGATGCGTCCCTCGACTACAATATTTTTTTAGGTAGGAGTTGGACCTACACTATGCAAGAAGTGGTTGCGATAGTGTTCTTGGTCTTGTTGTTTTCTCACGAGGGTCGAATTGTGACCATTGATCAGTTATCCTTCTCCCATCCTGACCCTTCATCGGGAGTCTCTACGGTCCCGATGATTGATAACCCCCAGCCTGGCATCGTCAATGTAGGGGTGAGTGTGTGCCCATCATTGATGGGTACTTTCAATTACCCACCTCCGACCGACAATGTCCATTATATGACAGTTGTCCCCAACCAGCCTCGGGCTGAAATTTTTTAAATCTCAACGTTTCACACAACATACTTTCACGATCTATGGACCCTTCCTTCCCCATCCACTACGATGGAAGGGATAGAGCACCATGGCATGGCCATGCCTTTGTCCATGGAAGAAGTTGCATACTCGATCATTCAACGAGCTTCTGTTGACCTCGATCTAACTCCAGCACAAGAGTTAGATCCGGTGCTCGAGCCTATTTGGGCTCAAGGTTACCTTGCTGATACAGATTCTTTAGACTTAGTCTTGCCTTCAGAAGAAGTGATTATTGAGGCAATGACTAGTCCATATAGACCCTGGGATGATCTTCATAATAGATCCTACTTCCTCCCAGAGTTAAGACGAATTGAAGCAGGAGAATTCACTCTGACCATGAATGGAGATAAAGATTGTCCTATCAATCCCTTGGAAACACACATAGTTTACGCTGAAGGAAATATGGCCACAATATCTGAGATGATACCTATTGAAATCTCTAGAACCCCTGGCATCATGGAGAATATCTTTGTCGGAGCGGACTGCTCCCCCGAGGAAATTCAAATCTAGACATATTTATGTAAAGCATTCTGCAACGTCTTTGCCTGGTGTTACGAGGAAATGTTAGGCATAGACCCAAGAATTGTTGAACATGAAATCATGACTTATCCTGATGTCAAGCTAGTCCAGCAGAAGGTCTGTCTGGTCAATCCTAGGAAAGCAACCGTTATCAAGGCTAAAGTAGAGAAACTACTTAAAGCTAGTTTCATCTACCCCATCCAATTGACTCAATGGGTGTCGAATCTCGTGCCAGTCAATAAAAAATAGGGTACAATTTGCGTATGCACTAAATTTCATGATCTAAACAAGGCCTACCCCAAAGATAATTTCCCCACACCATTTATTGACCAGATAGTCGATGAATGCACAAGATGTGAGGCCTTTTCGTTCATGGATGGTTTTTCAGGACACAATCAGATACAAATCAAACCCAAAGACCAACACAAAACCGCTTTCATCTGTCCATGGGGTACATTCGCTTATCATAAGATGCCTTTTGGTCTGAAAAATGTTGGAGCTACGTTTCAGCGGGCCATGTCTTTTTCTTTCCACAACCTCAAACACATAGTCGAGGCTTACCTCGATGATTTAGCGTCACGATATCGCAAGAGAGTTGATCATCCGGAACACCTCTGACTTATCCTTGAATGGTGTCGCTACTACCAAATCCGCTTGAATCCAAACAAGTGTATTTTTTGCATCACATCAGGCCATCTATTAGGTTTCATCATTTCAACAACAGGGATCATGGTCAATCCTCTCAAGGTTGAGGCAATAGCTCAATTGCCTCCCCCGTGCACCATACCTCAGCTTCAAAGTCTGCATAGAAAAGAGAATTTTCTATGGCGTTTCATTGCAAACTATGTCGAGTCACAAAGGGTTTTATGCATTTATTGAAGAAGGGAATTCCTTTTCATTGGGACGAAACCACTCAAGGCTATTTCATAGCATTGAAAAGTGCCCTCATATCAACCCATCTGCTTCAGCCACCCAATTATAATAAATATTTCTTATTATACTTGGTCACTACAGAGTCGACCATCGGTATGGTCTTAGTTCAGGAGGATGATTTACTCTCAGAATATGTGATTTATTACCTGAGTCGAGGCCTAGTTGGACTAAAATTAAATTATTCCCATATCAAAAAACTTGCGTTGACAGCAGTTCATGTTGTCCAACGGTTCTGTCATTATCTTTTTTTTCGCAAGACCACCATCATTGTCATCATGAATTAATTTCAATATGTATTGACACGATGAGTCATCGACGGAAAAATCAGTAGATGGATAGTTATCCTCCAGGAATTTGACTTGGAATTTGTTTCGGCAAAATCCAAAAAGTCGATGGTCTTCGCGGAACTCATATCGTAACTTCCGGTCGAATCAGGTGATGTTATACCCAATATGGAGATGTGCTTGTCTACCTCCAGACTTTGAAGTGTCCCACCTCGGCTTCTCATGATGAGCGTCGTCGTATACGCCATCAGGCTAAGAACTATATCATACTCAAGGACATATTGTATCGTCAAGGTGTAGACTACATCCTTCGCCGACGTCTCACTCATGAAGAAGAGGAAATCATGCTTAACAATTTACACACTGGAGCATGTGGTGGTCATTTGTCTGGGTTGGAAACAACCCAAAATATTCTACGAGCTAGTTACTTCTGGCCAACATTAATCAAAGGTTGTGTTGAATTGGTCAAGAAGTGCCACCCATGTTAGATCTTCTCTTGGAAGATGAGGGCACACCCCGCTCCCATGTTTTTCGTTATTACCATTGTTCCCTTCACTAAATGGGGGATCGATTACACTACATGCAACCCCCCTTCAACAAGGGGGCACCGCTATATCATCGTATAAATAGACTACTTCACCAAGTGGTTCGAAGCTATGCCAACGTTCAAAGATGACGGGGAGACAACCACTCTCTTTTTGTTCAACCAGATAATCGCAAGGTTCTATGTCCCAAAAGAGATTGTCACTAACTATGACAGCCACTTTCAGAACAAAATGATGACTGAGTTAACATCAAAGCTTGGTTTGAGGTAGGAGCATTCATCACCTTATTACCCCCAAGCAAATGGTTAGGTGGAAGCTGTAAATAAATATCTTAAAACCATTCTACAACGAACGATCAATTCGGCCAAGTCAAATTGGCATTTGATGTTATATTCGGCATTATGGGCTTACCGAACGTCTGTTAAGAGTGCAACCAGTTTCTCACCTTTTCAACTCATTTACGGGCTGGAAGCAGTCTTTCCTATAGAATTTCAAATCCCATTGCTAAAGTTGGTTGTACAGTTATTATCAGATACTTCACCACTTGAAGAACGGTTACTATACCTCGAATAGCTCAATGAATAACGTCGTGATGTGGCCTTAACTAACGAGGCTCACAAACAAAAATTCAAGTGTCAGTATGATCGGTCTGTTCATCCTTGGATTTTCTCTGAAGGTGACCTTGTCCTGGTCTATGACCAATATAAGGACCCCCTGGGGGCAGGCAAGTTCAAACCCATGTGGTTCGAACCTTTCATCATGAAAGAAGTACTATAGAAGGGTGCTTATCGTCTGGTGGACTTTGAGGGAAATGTTTTGGCAGAGCCTAGAAATGGGCTTTACCTCAAGAAGTATTACTCATAGGTGGGTCGCCTTGGGTGACTTTTTGTAACATATGTATAGTCTTTGTACTATTACTTTTTCGGTTTTTGATTTTATGGACAAGTCATTTTTTATTTCATCTTTGTCACTATGGAAGATGTCAAGTGAATCAGAGGTGTTCATTGGATTCGTGGACAACGCTAGTTGGCACACTCATAGGCTTTCCTCCGCAGCTTGGGTGATTTTCACAGCTCAGGGCCAGTTTCTATCTTAAGGAGGTATATGTTTAGGTGACATCACAAACAATGTCACCGAATACAGCTCAGTTATTGAGTTACTTCATGACGCTTTGTCACTTGGTATCTCTCAACTCCGAGTCTATTTAGATGCTCAGTTGGTTGTGTCTCAGTTAAATGGAGTATACCGTGTTCATGATCCTACTCTACACTAACATTTCCTTAGGGTACGTCTCTTAGAACGAAGCTTTGATTATATTACATATTTTCATGTTCCTAGGAGATTAAATCAAGTTACAGATACTCTAGCTAATCAAATATTAGATTTTCATCTTGCACACATGTAAGAAAGACACACACATACACATGTAAATACATTTGTAAAGTAGATGTAATCCATAATACATAAAAAGACATAAAAATCCATATATAATGTCAAAAATATCAGAGTACATGGGTGGGTTGAAGCGCCTCAAAAATACGTCCAGTAGAAAGTCATGGGCTTATGCCTTCAAAAATATACATGTAGTTCCCTCGGCACGTAAGTTGTCCAGCCTAACTAAGGACGGGGCCTGTTGGCCCTATTATAATGATCAGAGGCATTTTCCAAACGCCGAAAAAGCTGGACCCACTTCCGTGGTGCCCCCACTACATGAGGCTGCATGGATGGCGAAAAATCCTTGATCTCTGCCATGGGGACTGTGAAAGTAAGCGAAGTAAAGTTCCACTCTACCCATATCAAAACTCTCTCAACCTCACCGGCTAGAGGTCCCCCTGCTACTACTGGTCCACCAACTGCAGCTGGTCCTGCCTCTGGTCGTAGACATCGCCTGTTTCTCACGAAGTCTGCTGGACGTACTGGCCCCACATCTACACATAACAGACACATATCTGTCAGACACTCTAGTATACCAAAAAATGATATATATAAAAAAAACATTAAAATTACATAAGTTTGAAAAAATAAAGAAAAAAACAAAGCTTACCTAGCTCTCCTCGTACCACTCCAAGAGGTACACCCATGTCTGGGTCCCTGGAAAAGTCAATTATGGCATAGGGATAGTCCTCTATTGTCGGAATCTACCGAGACCACCAATCAAAAAACTTTTCATCGAAGGCCTCAATAGTCCTCCCTCCCCCCTGTCGCTGAAACAACACCGCCCATCTATTTACTGTTGGAGAAGAGGCTATATGCCCTCGTACTATCTCCCTCGGGCTAAGGCTCGGTACTCTCTCGAAGAAGAAAGCAAAAAGAATAGTCCCAAACCCAAAGTTCCTTTGCCTCCGGCTGCGACACTCTGTAAGATGCCTCTTCATGCATTCTAGTAAAGTGGTACTCCAGTCAAAAACTTGTGCATTTAATCACTGAACCACACAATTCATGTGCGCACGGGAAGCCTGATCCAAATCTGCAGATCCAGTAATCCGCCCAATAAGCAAAAATATCACTTTTAGTGATAGGTCTAAGATCTTGTTTATTGGCACCTGAGTACCCATATTATCTGTATTGGATTCACAATGGAGTCCAATCAACTCTGCTATATTGTATGGCCCTAAGGGAAAAGTGCAAAAATTATTGTTTCCCCTCTCCTTGAGAGGCCAGTCAGAAAGTAAATATCCTCAGTTGTTGGAGTCAACAAATGTCCCTCAAGCATAAAGGCCTCTGCATTAGAATGCCAGTAATCAACTAAGGCATTCAGCGGCTTAGGTTGTGCCCTCATGAAAGGACACTGGAAGAACTTTAACAAACCACATTGCGCCAGTGTGGTAGTAGCAGCAGAGTCCTCACTGACCAAAAAATCAATATCCTCATGCTCTCTCTCCCTCCAGTGAACATGCATCCTACAATTAAAAATTCCAGGGGGGATTAGTCCTTGCATTCTTTAATTTTTTCTTATCTTAGAGGGTACACATGGGTTGTAATGCACAGAGTCGTGTGGGCACATGTACAGTATTTCCTCTGCATGCATGCACATGTGGGTTGTCATAATACTGCCCGCATGTATGTAGGGCCGACCTTTCTAAAGGTCATCGCCCCCTCAAAAAACAAAATGAAATTCTTAAGGGAAGTATGGAATTGCAAGAGGGGCTAGTGTGTACTTACTTGGTCCAAGCGGAAGTTCGTTTTGTCCACTAAAGCTCCCAGAATCAATTCTTTTCACAAAGGGGTATTTTTGGCTTTTAGTCAATTTCTCAATTTGCAATAGTGATAATGAGCTGCCAGCCTCTATTTATAGACCTTTTTGGCCACTTTTTGTCAATTTTTGGACCCTTTTGTCTTTTTTTTCTAAATTGAAAATCATTTATTATGGTTCAAGATTTTTCTATGGATTGTTACAATATTTGTTACTTTGGGTATTGGGGAATTGTTTTGAGATTTGGGTGTTTTTAAAAGGTCCTTTGGTAAAAAGTCATTTTTTCCAACTTATTGCATTTAAGTTAGGATTCTACCCCTACTTTCTACATCTCGTTGTCTTTATCACTACACCATAGGATCGATCCCACCAATTTGTGACACATAACCGTCATTGTTGCTTTAGAAGTGTCATTTTTTAGTGGTAAAGCCTACCTTAACATGGATGCCCTAGGTAGATCCTGGTTGCATTTAGGTGTCCATGTTGTCACTAATGACCATAGGCTCGGGAGTCCTTATTATTTTATCCTAATTACAAGTTTGAGCCTCATTTTCATGCTGCATTATCACTCTTGACCTCACCCTCAGGACTCCCAGAACATAACGGGTCTTCTTTTAAGACCTTTTCAAACCCTCTAAAAATGAAAATATTGTAGAGCGATCTTGTTGACCTTCATGCTCACTAAACTGAAATTTGAAGTCACGTCTATCCGGTGGTAGTTTACCCCCTTTTTGTTCCAGATGGTCAACTGTATGAATAAAGATACACTCTAGGAACTTCGGTTCCCTAGAAGAGTATTCTCAGTTATGATTTTAACCCTTTTTCGGACCTGAGGGACTAAAGTTATGAAAAAATAACCCCCACAGAGTCCATAGTTAAGCTCTTTTCAGACTCCCTAAAATTGAAAATATCGTCGAGTGACCTTATTCTTTCACACTCGCTAAATTGGTCCAGAAGAACATTCCTGACGAAGTCCATAGTTAAGCTTTTCAGAATCCTTAAAAATGAAAAAATTATCGAGTGATCTTGTCTTTATTACACTCATTAAAATGGTTTTGAATAGACGTTTGGTCGGTGCTAGTTTATCCCTTTTTCAAGCCGACTAGACTATCTTTGAAAATGGTACCCAAGTGGAGTCTCCTTTTACGTTTTTTCAGACTCTCTAAATATGAAAAACCGTCGAGTTTACCTTCTCTGGGTTCATTAAAATTACATCGAAGGATGTTACCATTGTGTGTCTTATTAATCACATTTTCATACCTATGTCTTTGGCCTAATGTCGGCTCCATGTTTCTCTCAATTGAACCATCTGAAGCATGCCTTATACGCAATCCCTATAGCACTTTGCCTCTGCGTCTTGACACCTTTGGCCCCTGGAGGATTTTTCCTGAGTGTCCTTTTCCTGCATATGTCCCTTTTCCCTAAGCATCCCTATGTTCTATGTGCTTGGAACTAGTATGTTTGCGACACTTGATCCTCCTTTGTAATGTAGCATTCTTTTATTCTTTTTCAAGCTTTCCAAAATTATTGAAAAGGACAATATATATATATATATATATATATACCCAAAAAAGAGGAAGGGAAAAGTATTTTCTTTTTATTGGCAACACAATGAGTCTCCCTTGGAAAAATCACATCCTTTCAATTGTTCGGCAAGCCCTGGGATTTAATATGGTCTTAGGAAGCTATTCCCGCTACATAGAGTTGTGCCCTCCGGTTGGTTATTCTTCCAAACATATAGAGATTTTGCGGTGCCTCTTGCATCATGAACTTATGTCAAAATAGCATGTTGCCTGAGTCTCATCTTATGTCGTGCTATTGTCTAGGGGAAGTTATTAACAAGCTTGAGTTGGCCCCCTCTACAGATTATCTCTTACCCTCATGCCTAGTCATCCCGAAAGCCCAATCAAGTCCTTGTTCGAAATCTATGAAGCCCTCAACCTGATCATCAAAATCCTCTAGTCCGTTCCTGAAAAGTTGTCGAAGACCTTTGGGTAGTGAAGTCGTACACTCACATTACACTCCTACCCAAGTTGTGAAGATTTTGAAGCTGTTGCTCGAGCTCTAAAGGCCTCATCTCTAGTCATCAGGCCTTATTCACTTCTTGAAGATGGATACTATACATGTATATCTTTTTGATTTCGATATGTAGATTTGTTTTGTATTACTCAGTGATACACGTTATATAGTTATATGACATGGATCTACATTGTATTTGATTGGTATCCATGATTTTATTTCATTCTGAACATGGGTATGCCCGCCTCGGTGAGACAATTTTTATTTTGCAGATGGCACCTCCCGAATTCTGGTTCCTGGGCTCACTTGTTTGGTACGTTGGTGAAGATTGATAATGTATTTCGGACATAAGATGCTCTTCTGACCTCACACATTAGGGGGCATCTGTTATAACCCTAAATTGCACCAGACATACTTACCTGGCATCAAGCCATCTCATTTGACTTCTTTTCCAAGCCACTACTTAACAGCTCCTTAGAAAAACACTCATTTTGAAGGCATATGCGCCCTAATCCACTACTGCACGCGTATGTACGCTGGCTGACCCACTACAACCCTCGTATACCTAAAAAGCAAGAAAAAACGGAAAGTTGCAGATGGAACACACAGTTTTGGGTAAGTTAACTAAACCGATTGATTGCCCATAGTCGGTCACTCGACCAAATACCTAGCCCTTTCTATCCTATAAAAGAAGGGGTAGGGATCCCATTTGGAAGCAGGAAAATGACAGCAAAGAAACTATGCCCGATTTAGTATTCCCCTTGCCCCAACCTTTTGCAAATATCATGTGAAGAGAAGCATATACAAAAGCAGTTGGAGCACAGTTGAAGAGGAGCCCAGAACTAGATTCGAGGAGCTGTGGCTGATCTCACCATTGTAAGGTTACTTTTGTGAGATTAATAAAAGAAGTACTTTTCCTGTCCGCCATATGAGATTTTCAATATTTAAATTTGATTATATTTTGATAGAATCTCTAACCCATTAGTTTATAGGTTATATGCATGTGGAGTTCTTTGTTTGTCTTTTATGAATGCAGGTCAATGTTCGGAGGAGAGTTCTAGTCAAGGAGCGACCAAGCATTAAATGGATCGACATTAAACACGGAAACTAAGGTACAGTAGTCAGATCTCTTTAACCTTGTATTTGCATATGAGTAATGGGAGTTATGCTTGGGATGTTGGTAGAAAGTAGGAGACTTTAGGTCATTTTTGCATGCATGATAAAACCCTTAATGCAAGTTCGTAGGAGGGATTTCCCACCCACAACAATTAGGACCGAAACGACAACGTCACGAGGATATAAATCCCCCTGCGTTTTTATAGAGGTGGTACTCCTCTGTTATGAATTTCGTGGGACTCTAGGTCTTCAGAATGTAGTACTTTTAGAGAAGTCCGTCGTGGTAATAAAAGAAAAGATAAAGATGCAAAAAATGCAATTTTTTTTATTTTTTCTTAAAGAACGTTCCTGAGAATGGAACAGGAACCACACACATTCACACATTTAAAATAAATAAACAAAATTTCCTCACATCCATCATAGTTGGGCTAAAGATTTCTGATCACATAAAAAATAAAATAAAATGATATGCATGCATAAGAGAACTTTGACAGAGTAATATGTGGGTAGCCCAAAAAAAATAATGATAGATCAACCTCAAATACTTTATATTCAGAAAACTAGGTTACAAAGTAAAGTCAAGATTGTTCCCAAAATATCTCTCTTGAAATTTCTAAAAAATATATATTTTATTACATATTCTCCAAAATTTAAATTTGTT
>JASDQU011442196.1:10617-23412 GCA_032191745.1 Picea mariana | reverse complement strand
ATTCACTTATCCAACTATACCGAGCACTTTGATGAACAATACTTTTCTTCTCTCGGTAGGATAGGTGTGATGGTAACTTCCCTGCAACTAAATAATTAGCAATATCTGCATACCAAGGTGAGTGAGCAGAAACTGCAAATAAATATTCATCAGGAAAGAAATCATCCACTGGGGGAAACATCCTCAAGTTAATTCTTTTGTACCCCCTAATCTCAGGCAACTGTATCCAGGTTCTATAAATCCTACTTGGGGTCAAAATTTTCAGTTTAATGCTCCTTTCCAAGGAAGCTCACCTAATCAACCAAATCCTGTTGGCTATTCAACTCAAAATCCTTCACCACCAAATTTTTCAGAACTATCTAACTATCTACAAACTTCTTATGGTACTACTAGTATACCTATGGGACTACCTCCTCAAAACTACCAGTTTCCTCAAGTGAACAGACAATTTCCCTTTCTTGCTACTTTGGATTTACCGGATCTATCTAGTATTTTGAATTATCCTATTTTGCATTCTCCTTATTGGCCCGTCATACCGGAAAAATTACCATCAAACATTCCTAAGTTTGATGGCCGATCAGGGGAAGACCCAAATAATCACGTCATGACATTCCATCTTTGGTGTTCATCTAACTCATTGATGGATGATTCTTTAAGATTATGCCTTTTCCAATTAACTCTTATGGGTTCGACAACCAAATGGTATATTGAGTTACCACGAGGTTTCTTTAATGAATTAAATATCTTATGCATGGTGTTCTTAACGCATTACCAATTGCCAATAAAATATGAGACATGAACTGAAATTTTGAGTTCATTTAAACAATCCTCTTCTACTCACATTTTTGATCATATTCATGAGTGGAGGAGGAGAAGACGCTTAATCAAATTTCCCCTTCCCGATCAAATATTGGCTGAGTGGTTTATCAAATCGCTCATTGTTCCTATATCCCATGATGTTTCCATGGGCAGTGTCGTCACTGAAGAGCAAGCGATTAGTTGTGCTCAATATCTAGATCTCGTTTATTCACAAACGAGCACACTATATGACTTGATCCTTGATGCTCCTCGTCCATCTACAAATCCTACCCCAACACCTCCAATAGCTTCTCATGCTGCTGATGGCCTGATTAACACTTTTCATGTTGAGACTCAGTCTAAACAAGCCAGTCATTCCAATACCAAGTCTACTACTTCTAATGTACAAAATACTCCTAATCCAACTCCTTCCCCTGGTAAAACCTCTGAAGTTAATTCGGTTCAATCTACACCTACCAGTAAAAATCAAAATAAAAAGAAAGAGAAGGGTAGGAATAAGGAGGACAAAAATAATAACCAATAATATGAGAAACCCAAAACACAACTTGATGATGACAAAGACAAGCGTAAACCTCGTTATCCTTTCCTTATCTTTGGTGAGGATAATTATACGAACGATTTTCCATGACGTGCTTAGGTCACTAAGTTCCTGCAAGGGACCAAGACACCTCCTACACCTGCCATCTTGTCACAGCCATTTCCTTCTTAGCAACAGGCCCAATTGGTCGCTCATGACCAACCTTCTCCCTTTACCACATCTTATGTACTTATGTGTACTGGTGACTCCAAGAAGAACGAGGTTGCAGTCGCAACTCGAGCCAAAGATTATTCTCCTTCGAAAGAGAAAGTTGACGATTTACCACCCCCATTGGTTCATCGTCCTCCACCAACTTCACCTCCAAATGGTCCTCTTCATATCGAATGACTGGGCCTAGATACAGTTCTTCATCCTCCTCCCAAGGGCGTTGTTCGAAAGTCCTCATTTAATCCTCACATACGAGCTACCCAAAACTACAATATTTTAGAAGACCTTGCTCAAGCACCATCTACGATGTCGACTCTCGAAGTCCTTCAAAGTTGTCCTACTCAACGAAAGGAGCTGTTAAAGGCTATTGGTGGAATTGATCCTGTTAGCGCTGCCACTTTTCTTTCCATTTAGAGTCAATTTTGAGTCACGTAATGATCCATGCACCCAAACATGTGAAATCAGGTACGTAGCACCGTAAGGGTGAAGTCAGCAAATGGCTGGTTGGCCCTTGGAAGTGGGAAAGGGTGTTAGAGTCAGAAACTGTATACGTAGTACGAGCATGTATTTTCCCAAAAAGCTGAATACCATTAAAATCCAGTCCTACGTACCCCTGTCAAGTTAAATGGTTAATATAAGGTCGCGTCGACAAGTGCCACAGTTATTATCAGTTCATCATGAGGGCCGAAGGAATGAAGAATTACAACGTTCGTATTATCCATGCACAACAAGCCATATCACCTACACTCCACACACCGAGATTTTCCATGAACAACTTGAAGGCCAACTTGAAACATATCGTTGCCATAAATTCATTGATTTCCAACATGTTTTCCTCTCTCGACTGATTCACTATAAATATCAGATGCTCAACGTGCTCTCTAGTCATAGAACCTGGTTCAAGTTGTTTTTCGTAGTTTTTCCTTTGCCATTTCAACTGTTTCATAACTGCTCCCTGATACATTCATTCAAAGTTGCGCGTAGGGTATACCTTGGTCGCACCATGGCGGATCCTCAGAGTACAGGAAAGGGCAGACGGAGCGGCAGAACCACAAGGTCTAAACCTCAAAGAGTTTGGGATTCTTTCGTGCCTGCAACAACCATTCCCAAAGATGTAAAGGAAACCATTCTTTCACCTACAGAAGAGATCGGTTTAAGACATGAGACAATTGAAACAAAGAAATTCACATAGAAGAGGGAGATGACAGGAGCCTCCTCCTTCGAACAACAACTACCTCGGAGGAGAGGCTGACCGAGAAAGAGTGAGCAGATCACGAAAGTTCAAATTCTAGAAGGACCGCGTAGTGGACACATAGCTGAAGGACTACTCAAGTGCGTCACCCAGCTAGAGCTTGCCAGAGATTTGAGCTGGGAATGCAGGATCAGAAAAAGGAAGGAAACACCCCCGAGAACTAATGAGGAAAATCCATCTCAGCAGCTGAAACAAGCAAAGCTGGCTATTGCTGAGATGTATCAGGAGAGCAAGCAATTAAAATGACAACTAGCGACAAAAACCGCGCAGACATCAGTTGCATAGAGTCGCGAAGGGAACGTGGCGTGGCTGAAAAGGTAGCTTAAAGAGGCTCAGAACATTATTGTCTAGCCACGAGAGGCACAAAGGATGGAAGAGGAAAAACACATGGAGCATCTCTGAGAGCGCGAGGTAGCCAAACAGGAAGTCTGCATGGCTCTTGCTAGTGCACAAGGAGAGAAAACTTAATGGGGGGCATTCTTCTTCACAACAGTTTTGAGTGATATGCGTTCTCTGAAGAGTCTCACCATTTTGATAATGGTCACGAGAATCGAATAGCTGTTGCTGCGCACATCTCTCCAGCTAATAGGCGCATGATGAAAGGCAAAACCAACGTTGCAGACAAGAAGTTTTGGACATACACCTGTTCGTTGGGATGCCCAATCAAGAGATACAATGACACTTTTTTCCTACGTCGGACCCTCAATGATGATCAAACCACGTGGTGAACCCGAAGGTGGTTGTTAGTAGACATAAATGATTGTTTCTATTTTTAGATAGTGCCATGTGAAGAGTTTCTGAGACATGTGGCATGGGTTTTCCTAGTCTAGGTTTAGCAGTCAGAAAGCAGGGCAGCCCAAGCGACACCCTCGGTTATATATTTAATATTTTCGATGTAAGCTAGGTTGGTTGGAAATTTTGAGAAACAAATGCTATTGTATGAAGTCTGAGTGTTGACCAAAATTTAATGAAAAGGTCCCGTGATTTGATGAAAAGATTCTAGTTGTGATAGTTGGATGTATTGTGTCTCTTCTCTGCGTATGTGCTTCTTGTTATCTTTTATTTCATATCTCATATCATCTATTTTAGAATGAATTTTCAAACCTGTGGATTCACTGTACTGTTCCCCTTGTTTGCGCCACTTAGAGAAAACATTTTCCTCTCAAACTAACTCCGAACTCGTCCACAATGACGCTCTTGAGTTACTTCTTGTGTTTTTTCTCCTGCCACACTTTACGGTTTACACTGAAGGCTGTTTCTCGCCTAGCCTTTCCCTCTCGAATTCAGTCACTAATTCATTTGTTCCATCTCTTCCTCAGACCGACCCCATAGCCTGAGTTTTACTTTTCTGCACCAATATAACCATAAATTGTTTATTATCAGTGTTAAATCTAGCCACTGTTTGCAAAGACATATCCTACGTGGAGACTGCGCCATTTCTAAGAGAGACCTCTCCAAATCTGAAGGGCTACTTTCGGGTCTAAAAGTTGGTTGAAAAATTTACCTTCATCGTATTTTCATCAGCCAAATAGATTTACGGAGTGCTAACATTTCTGGTGCCGTTGCCGAGGACGAAGTTGAAAGATTTTCCCCGAGATAATGACAAATGTTGCAGTTTGGACCCTGAGGGTAACAAAGGGACAAACACCCATACCAGCTGAAACTTTTACCCTGGTGACTCCAGTCCAAACAAACCAGTATCCCCCAAGTAGCCCTATTCAGGAAACCTGGCTCCAAAGACATTTTACACCAGAGATAATCCTGACCCAAACCCCTCTGAGCCTGTATATGACCCTGAGAAGATTTTGCGTAAGGCCAGAGAGCAGGTGCCAGATCTGTTCTTTTTCCTGGAGAGAAGTTTTTCTTTGCCCAAAGACGGCGCGTAGAGCATCGATGACCTAGAGTTTGACACACTTTTCAAGCAAACTCTGTTTAGGTTGAAGTAAGAAACCAGTTTGGGCAAGACCATTTTTGACTCGAACAATTTCCAAGCCTTGGTGCCGAACAATACCTCCCAAAATCCGAATCCCCCTAGGGCTATGGCTGCCAGATTTTCTCCCCTCATCCTACCGGCCCAGTTACATGACTTGATTCTGAATTATAGCCAAATATTCAGACTCTACGATGCTGAGGGAAATGTTTCCTCCGAAAAACACTTAGATTGGTTTAACAATTTTGTCGACCTGGAGGAGGTCGACTACGCGGATGCCAAAATGAGGATTTTTGCGCAAAGCATTTCAGGAGACGTAAGAAAGTGGTTCAAATACCTCCTACCTACGAGCATCTAGGACTTTTCAGCATTCAAGAGGTCTTTCCTAAATAAATGGGGGGACAAGAAAAACCCTTTACAACTGCTGACACAATACAATAACATGAGAAAATTTCTCAACGAAATGGTGCAAKAATTCTCTGCTCATTTTTTGAAAGTCTAACACTCCATCCTTGATGAAGTAAATCCCCCTCCTAGTGCTGTGCATTTGTAGTATGCATATTCATTTGACAATGAATTAGCTTTTCTGCTGAGAGAAAGAAGATCGACAAACCTGGATGCCATAATGAGTAACACTGTCGAGGTTGAAGTGAACATGATGGCATCGGGAAAAATCAAACCAAAGTTCAATTGGGGTGAAAAAAGACCCCATGGAGACGCACATCCATCGACATTGCAGTCATCAAACGAAAAATTTGACATGATGATGAAGACCATGGAAAATTTGATGGAAATAATGTTCGTGGGAAATAGGCCTGCTACGCGAGAACAAAATGACCCACAACCCAGGAATAAGAATCTCTGGAGGGGTCAAATTCCTCAAATCAAGCAACAGGACCCAGGTAACTAGCAAATGAGACCTCCTTTCCAAAACAACTACGCAGAGGAGGATTTCGACCAACCTTTCAACGACAAGATGCATTTTTGTGATGAAAAAACCTGCGTGTGTTCTTGATGAAGATCGAACATGATCGGTATATGAGCCAAAACAAAGATTTCGTGCTGGAAACCAATGATGGTATGATACTCGAAACAGACGATGCAGCATCTTGGGAGATGGAAGAATTCAAGAAGGGTTATCAGAATGCTATCATGCAGTTCCAGAAGAAGTACAACCTCTAGAGTAAATATGTGCCTGCTGAGCCAAAAAGAACAGACTCTGCAAAACAACCTACATTAGAACCACCTTCCACGAGTCGACCAGGACTAGACAGCATAGCCAAGGGTGCAACCGAGAAGATGAATTCGAAGGAGGAAGTCCCCAAAAGGGCCCCAGAGACAGGCCGAGAAACGAGCGGAAAAGAGGTAGAAAAATCGTGTTCCCCTTTCAATTTTGAACATGAAATGGAAAAAATCAAAATCTCCATCCCATTCAATGAGATGATTAGAAAGGGCGAGTATCGGGAACAAATCATTAAAATTATGAAAATAGGAGGGCCCCCTGATACTCTGAACGTTCGAGATGACCACCCGACCATCTTGTTTGGCCCACGCGTCGAAGAGACGAGCGGTGATGAAGACGTCCCCCCTTTTTATATTAGTCTGAAGATCCATGATCTGAACCTACATAATGCTATGCTAGATTCTGGCGCATCACATAATCTCATGTCGAAGGTGATCATGGACGAGTTGGGTTTAGAAGTCACTAGGCCATACAAGGACCTTTTCTCCTTCGATTTGAGGAAATTCAAATGTTTGGGTCTTATCAAAGACCTGGCTGTATCTTTGGCCCAAATCCCTGCCAAGAACATGGTCATGGACATAGTCATCCCAGACATACCCCCAAATTTTGGCATGCTGCTTTTGAGATTGTGGGCTGCGAGGCTGAAGGGCACGTTACAGATGGACATGACTTACGCCACTATCCCTATTTTTGGCTATGAAAGAAGACTGTACAAAGAAGTGATGCTAAAATACATGGTAAGAAGCAAGACACAGCCCCACAATCATCCTATATACGCTGTCAACACTGAAGTAGGTTCGTATATATTCTACAATGATTTTAAATTCCAAGAAGAGGGATCGAAGACTGTCACGAAAAATGACGAGGAAACTACGCCAAATACAATAGAGTGTGATGATACAGAAGACCGCGTGGAAGGGGGCATGTGGAACATGATTTTTGATGATGCAGTCAGCTGAGAGGGAGCTGGGGCTGGTATATGGGTGAGCCCCCCTAAAACGAGCACAAAATTGCATTCATACAAGCTCGCGTTTGAATGCACTAACAACATGGCCGAGTATGAAGTGCTAATATTGGGCTTACAAGTTTTGAAAGAGATAGGTGTGTAGAAGATAGCAACATGTAGAGATTCCAAGTTGATCATCAATCAGGTAAAGGGCGTGTATCCGACTAAACACCCCAGGCTGCGTGCATACAGAAATATGGCTTTAGATCTTCTCAGAGGATTTTCAAAGTATGACCTGATTGCTATCCCCAGAGAGCAGAATCAGATCGCCGATGCATTGGCCACCTCAGCCTCGATTTTCAAGATCTCCACTCTTCCATATAAAAGATACGAAATCAAGGTTAGACACAGGCCGACAATACCCGACAACATCGAACACTGGTAAGTGTTTGACGATGACAAGTAGGTGGAAAGGTTCCTCCTCATGAGAGACGAGTTCGCTAACATGACCATTGATAGGGAATACTGTGGTGATGAAGATGAAGACGCAGACGCGCACAACAACGACAACCCTTTCCAAAAATAGATCACAGGAAGGGATATAATACAATTGAAGAATAATATTATTCCGAAGGGGTTGGTTCCGCTAGAAAAGATGTTTTACGAAAATGACATGGCCAAGAACCCCAAAATCACCACAAGCGTAGAAGACATGGAAGACTGCAACATTGGGACCGAGGCAGAGCCAAATATGGTAAAATTTTCAAAAGCACTCAGTTCGGAGGTCAAGAAGGATTACATAAATCTCATGAAATATTTCCTTGATGTTTTGCATGGAGCTACGATGATCTGAAGGTGTATAACACGAAGGTGATCCAACATGCTATCCCTCTCAAGGAAGATTAGAAGCCCTTCAAACATAAGTTAAGTTGGATAAACCCCCTATTGTTGCCACTGATCGAGAAAGAGGTAAAGAAGCTTTTCGATGCCAAAATCATTGTTTCCTTAAGGTTCTCGAAATGGGTAGTGTTAGCGCCAATTCTTGAAAGCGGGGTATTTCTTGACTCCATAGCCCAACATAAGGCAACTGGAACTGCAGAAGGAGTTCTTAGAGCATCACAGGGATGACTCTATCCCCCATGGAGCCTCATGTTAGCGCCAATTCTTGCAAGCGGGGTATTTCTCTCCGATTTCAGGCCCTTGGTGTAAAATAAATGAAGAAATGGGTTTTAAAAAAACCCATCAAATGCGTTTTATCCAAATGCCGCATTCATGAGCATCAAGCATAGCACACAGAAGAAATCCATTTAGGGATTAAAATCAAGCGAGTGGGCATTTTTGTTTTTAGCGGCGAGGATCCATCGATGGAGTAGATCAACGATCATCATGTAAGATAGAGCCTCAGAGTTGCATGAGTTTTAGTGCATGGGCTCATCCCTTAGGGCCAAAGTCATGGAATGATCGTGGTCATCTGATCTAGTCAGGACACGTGGTGCCTGATTAAGTCCGATCGCCATCTCGGATATCGCGACTCTGAAATACAAGGGTCGAATCCCTTCCATCCACGATATGTGAGATGCGAAGGCACCTTTGGTTGCGGGCCCACGGTCATAGCACACGATCGTATGGAAAGTCAGTTGGAGGAAGAGGAGCGAGAACTACCAGTGGGAGAATCCCTGAAAGGATCGGGACCGTTAGTCTTGAAGGATATGTGGCGCTTGATTAAGTTCGATCGCCATCTTGGCTATCATGACTTTGAAATACAAGGGTTAACTCCCTTCCATCCATGATACGTGAGATGTGAAGGCGCCTTTGGGTGCAGGCCCATGGTCATAGCGCCAGGGTTGTATGGAGTATCGCCAAAGAAAGTGAGCATGTAGGGCCAGGGTTGTTCAATGGAAAAATGATCATGGCCGTCAGATTTTAAAGTCGATCCAACCATTGATCCTGGAGGGCCGTTTTGCGAGTTTGGGCACCAGGAAATTCGAAGGCAGGGGAAGTAGAAATCCACAAAATAAAAAGTGCCGAGACGCCCTTGGAGAGAGGTGCCAGGTCATGGCCCTGGGTTACATTGATGGTGGTGCCAGAAGAAAGGGAGGCTAGCCTCCGAGCCTTAGAGAGAAGGCACGTGGTCTTCTCCTGAGCATATCGTCTCGACCACTCCTTGGGGAAGCAGTTAATGAAAATCGAATAGGTAGATGAAACCTCATATTGAGCCATAAATAGAAGGTATGGGAGGCCTGAAGCAATCAACCTGTGGTACCCTTGTGTGCAGGTCGCCCCTGCAAGAGCCATACTGAGTTAAGGTGGTGTCTGACGAAGGAGTTCTGTCTAGTTTTGACTAAAGAGACGCCACACCTTGGAGGTTCGAGAACGCCTCTGTTGGGCAAATTTTTCTGAGTATGTATACTCAGTTTTGCTATTTTTGTAAGGATCGATGGTAGAGATAAGCTCCCAATTGTAAAGATTTGATGAGGCCTTTGGTTCCCTGGTTATAGATTGATATTTGAGACTTCTTGATTAATGGAAGCCAACATCTTCCTCCCCTTTTTCCTCTGAATCTTAAGAGCCTGGGCATGGATGATCCAATCGGGTGTTGTAATGACTATATAATGTATATTTGATTATATTAAGTTTTGCAACATCTTAATTTTCTTGAAGTTTCTCAGATCTGAGAGGATCTCATATTTGAGACTTTTCCCCTTTTTAAAGGTTGCTGGAAGACCAGATGTCCAGAGAAGACTTTATTTCCTTTGTTTTTCCCTCCACTTACTCACCACTATGAAAAATTAATGGCTTTAGTTAGATCAAGACCTCGCATGTCTTTGCTGTTCCAACCCAGTTTTCTGAGTTAAAATGATATTGTTCTGAGTTTACTTCCATTTGATCCCCTTTTATCAACAAATAGTGACATTTAAAATGATGGGCATTGGGCTATGCTCCTGCTACAATTGAGGAGTGACTTATGACACCAACATTTCTGGCGCCGTTGTTGGGGACAAAGTTGAAAATTTTTCCTGTGATTGAATGACATTGAGCCTCTGATTCTGAAGGTGCATTAGGCATTAGAGCCCTTGAATATTTCTACTGTGCACCTGGTGACTCCACTGTGGCAAATCCACTATTTCTACTTCACTGTTTCGGCTGTGGCTACTTTAGCACGCTTGAAAGCTGACCCAAAGGTGATTTCTTGAGAAGGTTTCAACAACTGCTTTCTTAGCCTGAGAAGTTTCCTGGGAGGACCCAACATTAAGATTTGGCCTTTGATGGTGAAAAAAGACCAGACACATTCAAAGCTATGAATATTTCACCTGGCGATTCCATGATTCAAGGATTGATTGGCGACTCCGCTGGCTTGAAATGGAAAAAATCCTAGCTCAAAGGTTTTCTCCTTTTAATTTTTCTGCTATTCCTTGTTTTCCCAATGTTGTCCCTTCGCTGGATGAATGGCATGATTATTTGCCTATATTTAGGGAGCATGTAGAGGACAACCCTGCTCGACATATCGAATAATTTCATGAAATCATGCATCAATGGGAGATAGATCAGGAGGATGTGTTAATGAAAATGTTCATGTCCTCGTTAGCAGCGGATGCTCGTAAATGGCATAATTCTTTACCCCCTGCTAGCATTTCTTCACTCGTAGAATTTCATGTAGCTTTCACCACCCATTGTCAGAAGATTTATCCCTCTGAGTTAATTTTTCATAACTGTTGTGAGGGATACAACAACTATATACAAGATAGAGATGCTTCTTACGTAGGCTGTGAGGATGATCCTGATGACTTGGATAAGAAACCAGTCCTTTATCATCCCCATTCATCTGCATCAGAGGAAGGTTATGAGAGTGAAGGTTGCGAGGAGGGAGAAGATGCTTGGGGTGGAGTTATGAAACTGGTGAAATCTCTCACTACCAGACTAGACAGGTGGGAAATTGAACAATGTGCAGAGGATTTTTCATCCCTTGAAGCAACTACTCTCGGTAGCTCTATTGAGGGCGATTATGAAGATTTCATAGTAGTAGAGACATTAGTTTTTTCCCCTAATGAGCCTGCTGTCTTATATTTAAAGGAAGAAACCATTGTGGAAGAGGATTGTTTTCTTTTCCTTCATGAGATTTCCCATGACGTATTTACATCTGAGATTGAAAAGAAGGATCGATAGATCGTTCCTTTTTTACAAGATGGGGGAGTTTTGTGCTCACCCAGCTTTGATGATCATTCTGGTAAAGAGCAGACTGTGAAGCCTTTTCCTCTGTTCACAAATGAAGGACATTGCGAGGAAATCAGCCTTCCTGAGCAACATGATGAGGAAAAGAGCTTTTCCATGGGTCCTATTTATGGCCATTATGAATCTGACCCTTGGGAGAGCCAAGAAGAAGAAATCCTCCTAGATATGATTGTGTCTAATGGAGGCTGTGATGATGAGGGCTGTAAAGATGGAATTCTAGAGGAAGAAGATGCTTTGAGTGAACTGATGGAGCAGGTGAAATCTCTCACTAACCAATTAGTAAGGTTGGAGGTTGAACGATGTGCAAAGGATTTTCCACCCCTTGAAGCAGATGTTCTTGGCATCTCTATTGAGGATGATGATGAAGACTTTGTAAATGTAGAGGCCTCGCACTCTGCTCCTGATGTGCATGCTATTTCAACCTGTTATCACTCTAAGAAACTCCTTAGGGTTGTAGGCTAAGTCGACACAGAGTCTGATCTCCCCATTCTTCTTCCTGACCGGTATGAGATTCACAATCCATTCTGAATACCTGAGGGGAATGATGACGCGGGCATCCAATAGTTTTTTAATTTCCCTTTCCATTGTAGGCAACAACAGAGGGTTGAAGGATCTAAGCTTCTGCCCGAATGGTTTGGTGTCCTTATTCAAGGGAATCTTATGCTGAATCACCTCTGTGTCAAAAGTATTCAAGTCATCATACTGCTAAGAGAAAATGTCCGCAAACTCCTTGATAAATTCTCCATAATCAGCCCTTTGTTTTTCAGTCAAATGTGAGGCTAAGTTGACATGTTTAGGATCTTTCTCACTAGCCACATTGTACTGCAAAACTTCTGAATCTTTTTCCCCCCTTTGTAATTTGACAGCCACATCATTGTTATCGAACAACCTTTCCAACGAGACCAAACCTTTAGGAATTCTATTGGTAGATAGTTGAACTATTTCATGTGCTGCGATTTTGCTTTTGAACTTTGGCTCCTCAATTTCATTGTCATGTTCATTCTCCTGATCGATCTGCAGATCTGCAAACTCATCTATCACTACAAGGAATCTTGTGAGTTCAACATCGTCTTCAAAAACCTTCCAAAATTTTACATTATCAGGGAGAGAGGGCCTATATTTAACTTGAATTTCGTAAGTTAATTTATGAGGCAGAGGGGGTGTGAATGCACAAGCAGACATAGCTAATGATCAACCAATTCATTCATTGCTCTAGGTACATATGCAATTTTAAAATCTGCAAAATCATGAATTGCCTTCAACACTTCATCTCTGTATGCCTTCAGCCTAACATGCTTTGCTTGAAAGGACTTATTCACCTGCTGAATAATCAAATCTGCATCTCCAAACACTTGCAATTTTTTAATTCTCCTCTCTTTGGCTGCATTCAGCCCCAAAAGTAGTGCCTCATACTCAGCAATATTATTAGTCACTTTAAAATCGAGTTTAAAGGACAAATGAGAAGTTTTCTTAGAAGGGGAAATCAATACCACTCCTGCTCCTGTTGATTCTTTAGTGCAAGCGCCGTCAAAGAACATGGTCCAAAGATCATCTTCTGCTGTCTCTGTGGGCTGAACTATGGTCTGATCTGTGGGCTTTCTGAGAAGCAATGTATTAGGTAATGAATCAT
>JASDQU011442196.1:0-10399 GCA_032191745.1 Picea mariana | reverse complement strand
AGAAGAGTATTAAAGCTCAGATCGATGATTATAAGCTTTTGTGGGTCCAAAAGCCTTTCAGTGGGAAAGCGTGATCAGAATCTAAACCAGGGGTCTAAAATTTGCTCAATTTTCAAAGTGCTCAGAATGCGACAAAAACGGTGCCATTGTGTCCGTCTCGTTCTCTTGATTCCGGCGGTATATTTATTTTCGCAAACGGAGTCTGTATGGAGAAGTTATCGCGATCTGTTCGCCGAGCCAAATAGGGAAAAAAAAAATGATGCTGACTGTACCTGTCCGTACAGTCCGTACAGGACATGTGGCAGGTCGTACAACATACGTGGCATGTCCGTACAGGACACGTGGTGGCTCCAGGGTGTGACACGTGTCATGCATTTATGGACTTTTCAGCGTACGGTTGGACCAATTGGGAGGTGACACGTGTCACCACTGGAAGGGTGACACATGGCACATGTTGATGTCAGCATCCTACGTGGCTCGGGATGACGTGGCGACCTTACAGTCAACGTGGCAAGTGACGTGGCAATCAATGATTGGTTTATTGTGGACGAATAACATGGTGACACGTGGCATTATTGTGGACGAATAGTAGGGTTCCACGTGGCCCAATCAAGGGCTGCCACGTGGCACCCTGGAATTGGCATTTTGGTTGGTATTAAAAGTTTTTGGAGGCCACGGGGTTCGACCCCCGGACCTCCCCTCCGGTGAACGCCTTACAAAGAACAACCGACCATTACACCCGCGCTATATTTCTTAACCGTTACATGTTCAAAATATTATTTAATTTGGTATTATTTTGTAACCGGTGGGGGGTCGGGCCAGGGCTTAGCCTCGACCCCGGTTCTATGTAGTGGATAGGACCAAACCTTATTTCATATGCGCGGAGTTTTAATCGACTCGCGGTCATATAAATATTACATGTGACCGAATTACAATGCAAACAGTTTGCGTGGGAGTTGGGTTTTGTTTAGACCCGGTCATATGTCGTGGTTCCATTACCCTACCACATGACCAGACCTGTTATGACGCACGGGAGTTGTATTTTCAATAGAGCCGGCCCGGGATCGTATGGATATAACATATGACCGGGTTTTATTCTATTTATTGGTGCGCAATTTTGGGGTTTTAACTTGTTTTAAATCCACTGGCATATCACCATACTTATGACCATACATTTGGTTATGCGCGCGGGGATATTTTTCATTTGTGCGCCCGGTCATATTGGTACACCATACGACCAAACATTTCAATACTTATGCGCGGGAATATATTGTATGCGTGGGGTTGAAACCACGACCCGCGTGTTTAATGTGGCGTGGAATTAAAATTTGGTTTTCGTTTTAGTTTTAAACAGTGATACAACCACTTTCCGCCACATGTCGAGCCAAGATTCAACCATGGAAATAGCTAGCCCTTTTTATGCGTGGGACGTGGCCATATGGCCCCCTATGCGCCCAACACCTCCGTTCTTGGGGGCTTGATTTCCGTTAACCGTTCGACAGTTTGACACCAATTGCGAGACGTGCGTGGGTGCTGGGTTTTGTGACAGAAAACACACAGAAGCTAGGTTCACTTTCCACAGGTGCGAAATGGCGAACCGGTAACAGCAGTGGGAAGGAGGAAAATGGCATCAAGCATAACTTTTGGAGTTTTTGACCAAATCAGGTGCTGTAAAAGCCCAGCTAGGGGTTTTTGGATGTTCTGAGTCCATTGGTACCATTTTCACAGGAATTTGAAGACTTCTAATGCATGTTTTTAACCATGGAAGTTTGAGGAAGCTCCAGGAAGCTTAAAGCCCTCATTGTTTGAGGCATTGCTCTGATGAGCACATATCCATTTTCTGAGACTGAATAGTCATTCTTGACTGTTTATTATGCTTTGAACACATTGGGATAGGTTTCAGATCCATTGGAGGACTTCTACAGGTATTTTTTCTCCATTGAAGCTCAGGGAAGCTTGGAGGTCACATGTAGAAGAGGTCATTGTTGGATGAGCCATTGTCCATTTTCAGAGTTTTAACAGTCATTTTTGGGGTTTTTATGTATTCTAAACCCAATGGTACAGTCTGTAAATCCATTGGAGTTGAGCAGCATCTTGTAAAGAGAATTTGACAAACTAATCCCAAAGAGCCAATTCCATTGAAGGAGGCTCAAGGAGATGTAGCCCAGAGAGGGGTGAACTCCTTTATCATCCTGCTATTGTTGTGAGTTTGTTGTGTTATTTGCTGCACTTTATATTGCTGTGTATTGATTTATAACACATGATTAACCTTTTAAAAGAACATTCCTCACACATGCACATTGCAAAGAAGAAGCATAAACTAAACACATAAACTATCTTGCATATTTGAACACATGAAGGAAGGTCCTGTTAAAGTTTAATTTAATGAGGTAGAGGGTGCTTGCATAGCATAACAAGTCAGCCTTCTATTTTCAGATCAAAACCCCTCCAAGCTTGTATATGACCCTAAGAAGATTTTGCGTAAGGCCAGAGAGCAGGTGCCAGATCTGTTCTTTTTCCTGGAGAGAAGTTTGTCTTTGCCCAAAGACGGCGCGTAGAGCATCGATGACCTAGAGTTTGACACACTTTTCAAGCAAAATCTGTTTAGGTTGAAGTAAGAAACCAGTTTGGGCAAGACCATTTTTGACTCGAACAATTTCCAAGCCTTGGTGCCGAACAATACCTCCAAAAATCCGAATCCCCCTAGGGCTATGGCTGCCAGATTTTCTCCCCTCATCCTACCGGCCTAGTTACACGACTTGCTCCTGAATTATAGCCAAATATTCAGACTCTACGATGCTGAGGGAAATGTTTCCTCCGAAAAACACTTAGATTGGTTTAACAATTTTGTCGACCTGGAGGAGGTCGACTACATGGATGCCAAAATGAGGATTTTTGCGCAAATCATTTCAGGAGATGTAAGAAAGTGGTTCAAATCCCTCTTGCCTATGAGCATCCAGGACTTTGCAGCATTCAAGAGGTCTTTCCTAAATAAATGTGGGGACAAGAAAAACCCTTTACAACTGCTGACACAATACAATAACATGAGGAAATTTCCCGACGAAACGGTGCAAGAATTCTCTGCTCATTTTTTGAAAGTCTAACACTCCATCCTTGATGAAGTAAATCCCCCTCTTGGTGTTGTGCAGTTGTAGTATGCATATTCATTTGACAATGAATTAGCTTTTCTGCTGAGAGAAAGAAGATCGACAAACCTGGATGCCATAATGAGTAACGTTGTCGAGGTTGAAGTGAACATGATGGCATCGGGAAAAATCAACCGAAGTTCAATTGGGGTGAGAAAAGACCCCATGGAGACGCACATCCATCGACATTAAAGTCCTCAGACGAAAAATTTGACATGATGATGAAGACCATGGAAAATTTGATGGAAATAATGTTCGTGGGAAATAGGCCTGCTACGCGAGAACAAAATGACCCACAACCCAGGAATAAGAATCTCTGAAGGGGCCAGATTCCTCAAATCAAGCAGTGGGACCCAGGTAACTAGCAAATGAGACCTCCTTTCCAAAACAACTACGCAGAGGAGGATTTCGACCAACCTTTCAATGACCAGATGCATTTTTGTGATGAAAAAACCCGCGTGTGTTCTTGATGAAGATCGAACAAGATCGGTATATGAGCCAAAACGAAGATTTCGTGATGGAAACCAATGATGGTATGATACTCGAAACAAACGATGCACCATCTTGGGAGATGGAAGAATTCAAGAAGGGTTATCAGAATGCTATCATGCAGTTCCAGAAGAAGTACAACCTCTAGAGTAAATATGTGCCTGCTAAGCCAAAAAGAACGGACTCTGCAAAATAGCCTACATTAGAAACACCTTCCACGAGTCGACCAGGACCAGACAACATAGCCAAGGGCGCAACCGAGAAGACAAATTCTAAGGAGGAAGTCCCCAAAAGGGCCCCAGAGACAGGCCGAGAAACGAGCGGAAAAGAGGTAGAAAAATCATGTTCCCCTTTCAATTTTGAACATGAAATGGCAAAAATCAAAATCTCCATCCCATTCAATGAGATGATTAGAAAGGGGGAGTATCGGGAACAAATCATTAAAATTATGAAAATAGGAGGGCCCCCCGATACTCTGAACGTTCGAGATGACCACCCCACCATCTTGTTGGCCCACGGGTCGAAGAGACGAGCAGTGATGAAGACGTCCCCCCTTTTTATATCAGTCTGAAGATCCATGATCTAAACCTACATAATGCTATGCTAGATTCTGGTGTATCACATAATCTCATGTCGAATGTGATCATGGATGAGTTGGGTTTAGAAGTCACTAGGCCATACAAGGACCTTTTCTCCTTCGATTCGAGGAAAGTCAAATGTTTGGGTCTTATCAAAGACCTGGCTGTATCGTTGGCCCAAATACCTGCCAAGAACATGGTCATGGACATAGTCATCCCAGGCATACCCCCAAATTTCGGCATGCTGCTTTTGAGATTGTGGGCTACGAAGCTGAAGGGTACGTTACAGATGGACATGACTTACGCCACTATCCCTATTTTTGGCTATGAAATAAGACTGTACAGAGAAGTGCTGTTGAAATACATGGTAAGAAGCAAGACGCAACCCCACAATCATCCTATATACGCTGTCAACACTGAAGTAGGTTCGTCTATATTCTACAATGATTTTAACTTCCAAGAAGAGGGATCGACGACTGTCACGAAAAATGACGAGGAGACTGCGCCAAATACAATAGAGTGTGCTGATACAGAAGACCGCGTGGAAGGTGGCATGTGGAACATGATTTTTGATGATGCATTCAGCTGAGAGGGAGCTGGGGCTGGTATATGGGTGAGCCCCCCTAAAACGAGCACAAAATTGCATTCATACAAGCTCGCGTTTGAATGCACTAACAACATGGCCGAGTATGAAGTGCTAATATTGGGCTTACAAGTTTTGAAAGAGATAGGTGCGCAGAAGATAGAAACATGTGGATATTCCAAGTTGATCATCAATCAGGTAAAGGGCGTGTATCCGACTAAACACCCTAGGCTGCATGCATACAGAAATATGGCTTTAGATCTTCTCAGAGTATTTTCAAAGTATGACCTGATTGCTATCCCTAGAGAGCAGAATCAGATCACCGATGCATTGGCCACCTCAGCCTCGATTTTCAAGATCCCCACTCGTCCAGATAAAAGATACGAAATCAAGGTTAGACACAGGCCGACAATACCCGACAACATCTAACATTGGCAAGTGTTTGACGATGACAAGCAGGTGGAAAGGTTCCTCCTCATAAGAGACGAGTTCGCTAAAACGAACATTGATAGGGAATACTGTGGCGATGAAGATGAAGACGCAGATGCGCACAACAACGACGACCCTTTACAAAACTAGATCACAAGAAGGGATATAATACAATTGAAGAATAATATTATTCCGAAGGGGTTGGTGCCGCTAGAAAAGATGTTTTACAAAAATGACATGGCCAAGAACCCCAAAATCACCGCAAGCGTAGAAGACATGGAAGATTGCAACATTGGGACCGAGGCAGAGCCAAAGATGGTAAAATTTTCAAAAGCACTCAGTTTGGAGGTCAAGAAGGATTACATAAATCTCATGAAATATTTCCTTGATGTTTTGCATGGAGCTATGATGATCTGAAGGTGTATGACACGAAGGTGATCCAACATGTTATCCCTCTCAAGGAAGATCAGAAGCCCTTCAAACATAAGTTAAGTTGGATAAACCCCCTATTGTTGCCGCTGATCGAGAAAGAGGTAAAGAAGATTTTCGATGCCAAAATCATTGTTTCCTTAAGGTTCTCAAAATGGGTAGTGTTAGCGCCAATTCTTGAAAGCGGGGTATTTCTTGACTCCATAGCCCAACATAAGGCAACTGGAACTGCAGAAGGAGTTCTTAGAGCATCACAGGGATGACTCTATCCCCCATGGAGCCTCATGTTAGCGCAAATTCTTGCAAGCGGGGTATTTCTCTCCGATTTCAGGCCCTTGGTGTAAAATAAATGAAGAAATGGGTTTTAAAAAAAACCATCAAATGTGTTTTATCCAAAGGCCGAATTCATGAGCATCAAGCGTAGCACATAGAAGAAATCCATTTCGGGATTAAAATCAAGCGAGCGAGCATTTTTGTTTTTAGCGGCGAGGATCCATCGATGGAGCAGATCAACGATCATTGGGTAAGATAGAGCCTCGGAGTTGCACGAGTTTTAGTGCATGGGCTCATCCCTTAGGGCCAAAGTCATGGAATGATCGTGGTCATCTGATCTAGTCAGGACACGTGGCACCTGATTAAGTCCGGTTTCCATCTCGGCTATCGTGACTCTGAAATACAAGGGTCGACTCCCTTCCATCCACGATATGTGAGATGCGAAGGCACCTTTGGGTGCGGGCCTACGGTCATAGCACACGATCGTATGGAAAGTCAGTTGGAGAAAGAGGAGCGAGAACTCCCAGTGGGAGAATCCCTGAAAGGATCGGGACCGTTGGTCTTGAAGGATATGTGGTGCTTGATTAAGTTCGGTCACCATCTAGGCTATCATGACTTTGAAATACAAGGGTTAACTCCCTTCCATCCATGATACGTGAGATGCGAAGGCGCCTTTGGGTGCAGGCCCATGGTCATAGCACCAGGGTTGTATGGAGTATCACCAAAGAAAGTGAGCACGTAGGGCCAGGGTTGTTCAATGGAAAAATGATCGTGGCCATCAGTTTTTAAAGTCGATCCAACCATTGATCCTGGAGGGCCATTTCGCGAGTTTGGGCACTAGGAAATTCGAAGGCAGGGGAAGTAGAAATCCACAAAAGAAGAAGTGCCAAGACGCCCTTGGAGAGAGGTGCTAGGTCATGGTCCTGGGTTACATTGATGGTGGTGCCAGAAGAAAGGGAGGCTAGCCTCTGAGCCTTAGAGAGAAGGCACGTAGTCTTCTCCTGAGCATATCGTCTTGACCACTCCTTGGGGAAGCAGTTAATGAAAATCAAGTAGGTAGATGAAACCTCATCTTGAGCCATAAATGGAAGGTATGGGAGGCCTGAAGCAATCAACCCGTGGTACCCTTGTGTGTAGGTCACCCCTACAAGAGCCATACGGAATTAAGGTGGCATCTGACGAAGGAGTTCCGTCCAGTTTTGACTAAAGAGATGCCACACCTTGGAGGTTCGAGCACGCCTCTGTTGGGCAAATTTTTCTGAGTATGTATACTCAGTTTTTCTATTTTTGTAAGGATTGATGGTAGAGATAATCTCCCAATTGTAAAGCTTTGATGAGGCCTTTGGTTCCCTGGTTATAGATTGATATTTGAGACTTCTTGTTTAATGGAAGCCAACATCTTCCTCCCCTTTTTCCTCTGAATCTTAAGAGCCTGGGCATGGATGATCCAATCAGGTGTTGTAATGACTATATAATGTATGTTTGATTATATTAAGTTTTGCAACATCTTAATTTTCTTGAAGTTTCTCAGATCTGAGAGGATCTCATATTTGAGACTTTTTCCCTTTTTAAAGGTTGTTGGAAGACCAGATGTCCAGAGAAGACTTTATTTCCTTTGTTTTTCCCTCCACTTACTCACCACTATGCAAAATTAATGGCTTTAGTTAGATTAAGACCTCACATGTCTTTGTTGTTCCAACCCAGTTTTCTGAGTTAAAATGATATTGTTCTGAGTTTACTTCCATTTGATCCCCTTTTATCAACAAATAGTAACATTTAAAATGATGGGCATTGGGCTCTGCTCCTGTTGCAATTGAGGAGTGACTTCTGACGCCAACATTTCTGGCGCCGTTGTTGGGGACGAAGTTGAAAATTTTCCCTGTGATTGAATGACATTGAGCCTCTGATTCTGAAGGTGCATTAGGCATCAGAGCCCTTGAAGATTTCTACTGTGCACCTGGTGACTCCACTGTGGCAAATCCACTATTTCTACTTCACTGTTTTGGCTGTGGCTACTTTAGCACGCTTGAAAGCTGACCCAAAGGTGATTTCTCGAGAAGGTTTCAACAACTGCTTTCTTAGCCTGAGAAGTTTCCTGGGAGGACCCAACATTAAGATTTGGCCTTTGATGGTGAACAAAGACCAGACACATTCAAAGCTATGAATATTTCACCTGGCGATTCCATGATTCAAGGATTGATTGGCGACTCCGCTGGCTCGAAATGGAAAAAATCCTAGCTCAAAGGTTTTCTCCTTTTAATTTTTCTGCTATTCCTGGTTTTCCCAATGTTGTCCCTTCGCCGGATGAATGGCATGATTATTTTCCTATATTTAGGGAGCATGTAGAGGACAACCCTGCTCGACATCTCAAAGAATTTCATGAAATCATGCATCAATGGGAGATAGATCAGGAGGATGTGTTAATGAAAATGTTCATGTCCTCGTTAGCAGGGGATGCTCATAAATGGTATCATTCTTTATCCCCTGCTAGCATTTCTTCACTCGTAGAATTTCATGTAGCTTTCACCACCCATTGTCAGAAGCTTTATCCCTCTGAGTTAATTTTTCATAACTGTTGTGAGGGATACAACAACTGTATACAAGATAGAGATGCTTCTTACGTAGGCTGTGAGGATGATCCTGATGAATTGGATCAGAAACCAGTCCTTTCTCATCCCCATTCATCTGCATCAGAGGAAGGTTATGAAAGTGAAGGTTGCGAGGAGGGAGAAGATGCTTGGGGTGGAGTTATGAAACCAGTTAAATCTCTCACTACTAGACTAGACAAGTGGGAAATTGAACAATGTGCAGAGGATTTTCCATCCCTTGAAGCAACTGCTCTCGGTAGCTCTACTGAGGGCGATTACGAAGATTTCATAGTAGTAGAGACATTAGTTTCTGCCCCTAATGAGCCCGCTGTCTTAGATTTAAAGGAAGAAACCATTGTGGAAGAGGATTGTTTTCTTTTCCTTCATGAGATTTCCCATGACGTATTTACATCTGAGATTGAAAAGAAGGATCGATAGATCATTCCTTTTTTACAAGATGGGGGAGTTTTGTGCTCACCCAGCTTTGATGATCATTCTGGTAAAGAGCAGATTGTGAAGCCTTTTCCTCTGTTCACAAATGAAGGACATTGAGAGGAAATCAACCTTCCTGAGCAACATGATGAGGAAAAGAGCTTTTCCATGGGTCCTATTTATGGCCATTATGAATCTGACCCTTGGGAGAGCCAAGAAGAAGAAATCCTCCCAGATATGATTGTGTCTAATGGAGACTGTGATGATGAGGGCTGTAAAGATGGAATTCTAGAGGAAGAAGATGCTTTGAGTGAACTGATAGAGCAGGTGAAATCTCTCACTACCCAATTAGGAAGGTTGGAGGTTGAACGATGTGCAAAGGATTTTCCACCCCTTGAAGCAGATGTTCTTGGCATCTCTACTGAGGATGATGATGAAGACTTCGTAAATGTAGAGGCCTCGCACTCTGATCCTGATGTGCATGCTATTTCAACCTGTTATCACTCCAAGAAACTCCTTAGGGTTGTAGGCTAAGTCGACACAGAGTCTGATCTCCCCATTCTTCTTCCTGACCGGTACGAGATTCGCAATCCATTCTGAATACCTGAGGGGAATGATGATGCAGGCATCCAACAATTTTTTAATTTCCCTTTCCATTGTAGGCAACAACAAAGGGTTGAAGGATCTAAGCTTCTGCCTGAATGGTTTGGTGTCTTTATTCAAGGGAATCTTATGTTGAATCACCTCTGTGTCAAAAGTATTCAAGTCATCATACTGCCAAGAGAAAATGTCTGCAAACTCCTTTAGCAATTCTCCATAATCAGCCCTTTGTTTTTCAGTCAAATGTGAGGCTAAGTTGACATGTTTAGGATCTTGCTCACTAGCCACATTGTACTGCAAAACTTCTGAATCTTTTTCCCCCCTTTGTAATTTGACAGCCACATCATTGTTATCGAACAACCTTTCCAACGGGACCAAACCTTTAGGAATTTCGTTGGTAGACAGCTGAACTATTTCATGTGCTGCGATTTTTCTTTTGAACTTTGGCTCCTCAATTTCATTGTCATGTTCATTCTCCTGATCGATCTGCAGATCTGCAACTCATCTATCACTGCAAGGAATCTAGTGAGTTCAACATCGTCTTCAAAAACCTTCCAAAATTTTACATTACCAGGGAGAGAGGGCCTATATTTAACTTGAATTTCGTAAGTTAATTTATGAGGCAGAGGGGGTATGAATGCACAAGAAGACACAGTAATGAATCAACCAATTCATTCATTGCTCTAGGTACATATGCAATTTTAAAATCTGCAAAATCATGAATTGCCTTCAACACTTCATCTCTGTATGCCTTCAGCCTGACATGCTTTGCTTGAAAGGACTTATTCACCTGCTGAATAATCAAATCTGCATCTCCAAACACTTGCAATTTTTTAATGCTCCTCTCTTTGG
>JASDQU011442195.1:0-23477 GCA_032191745.1 Picea mariana | reverse complement strand
TCTTGAATAAGAATTCAATGTGTGGTTTTCTTTCAAGCATTAGGATAATCATGAATGCCTTTTGAGTTATTTACGCTTTCAGTACTTTTGATTTAATTGATGATAATTGCTAATGAATGAAAGAAGACAATGAATGCATCTCTTGAATAAGAGTTTTGTCTTTCTAGCATTGATATGCCTTAGAACTAGTTTGAATATCTCTTGAATGCTTACTGTGGATACTCTTTAGGAAAACAATTGTTGATTACTATCATGAGATCTATGAATAGGACTTCTGAATAGAAGCTTAGTACCTCTTCCATATTCATCACTTTAGATACTACTTAGATAAACATTGTTGAGTAATGTCATGAGAAACTATGAACAAGACTTCTGAATAGAAGCTTAGTTTCTCTTTCATATCCAACACTTTAGATACATTTTCATGCAATAATCAAATCTATCTTAAAGCTCATATATTTTGAGTGCCCATCTAAGTCTTACAAACTCTGGGTTGACAATAAATGCACTCTAATTTACTTGAGTAGATTGGAGCCCAACACCCACCTCTGCTATGTGCCTCACCCAGGTTGCAATGGAGATTATTTGAGTACTTAGAAGACTCCAGTATGACCATCATGTTGGAGATCTCACCGATATATATGATCTCACAGAGATCCACTTTGTATTGGTCCATAGCTATGTTTTTTCATATCATATCTCCATTGCGTATTATTTTGTGGCTATGACCTGATTACGTCATGGAGGTATGGATCCACATTTTATCTTTGGTGTCGATATCCTTAGTCACTGTTTTCATGGATCTGCAGTGTATTGGTCGACGATGATGATATGAGTCAGTTTATTCCGAGCATGGGTATGCCTACCTTGGGGATGATACGTATATATTGTTTGATGTTTGTTTGCATCTTCTACCTAACTCTCTTATTCCAGCACCCTTACAAACATATTTTTGTAAAGTGTTTCAGCCATTAGTTTCTCTTCTGACCTCAAGCTTTAGGAGGAATCTATTACACACCTATTTGTCTCACTACCAGGTGTCGCACTTTACCAGGTGTCTCACTTTACCAAGTTTCACACTTAAGTGTCATAATTGTATCACCATGTGGGAGTTTTTTTCATAATCCCTAGACATGTTGGAAGGGAAAATTATCATTTGGAGGTAAAAATACTATCTTTCACCTTGTGTTTTTGGCCCATTTTTAGCTTCATCGCCCCCCTACCCATATGGAGAGGAGGATGAACCATTATCATCACTCCTTTCCCAGTTATAGAGGAGTGATAATCTCACCCTGTGTTCAGTTCTAGGGGGGAAACGAAGTAGTTGTAACCATTATTCATTATTTTGAGAGGTTGTTTTCGGGATATTTTAGTTGGTTAAGGGATTGGTTCAAGCTACCCTTTATTCGAGGTAAGGTCAATATTGTTTTTTCAACCAAATCCTAATTTAATCACACCCTCTCCTTAAAGCTATCCTATGGTTGTTATGCCTCAAATCCTATATAATGGAGGACATTCTTGGGTGAAGGGAGGAATAATTTTAGAAGTATCATACTTATGATATTGTAACATTCAAAGGGTTGGAAAGGAGATCTTGGGGGATCTACTACAACATCAACATCAAGGTTGTAAATGCTTCACTATTTATTGTTTTCCATATAATATATAACTTGGCCTATTCCCCTCATGATTATGTTGTTCACTACATACATGTCTATTTTTGTCTAGTTCGATATAGATAGATCTATTTTTCTTAACAGTATATTGTGGAAGAAATGAGTATTTCTTTGTTCCATGTAAGAATTTTCTTGCACCAAGAGATTCAACATCAAGATAAAGGGTTGGAGAAGCAAGGAAAACCAATGGAAATTAGGTAGGTCATCTATCTCATTCACTCATCTTCCATTCTTATTTTGTCTGTGAGCATATAGAATAGATTTAAGGGGAAAGTATGGAACCATTTGTTACCTTCTATATTGGATCAAAGGATTCTTGATCCAAGGGAGGTTTCACCTTTATGCAGAGAAAATGTTTCCATATTAGAAGCATATAAAATCATCCTCATATACAAAATTATTACAGAGCGGAATAAACCATAAATGTAACATAGGTCTAGATAAACACTTATCTTTTTAGAATAGTTGTGCAACCAGTTGCTTGGGACACATGCCCCACCCAACCATACACTTGTTGTTCCAAATATCAATAGAAATTAACCCCCAATTTGGGGCTAGGAATCCACAAAAGGGGGTGAATCTCACTGTCCATTCATAGCTCAACAAAATCCCACAACCCATTAGCTCTTCCTACACCTATCTCGATTTCCACCATCTCTCTTCCACACACATGCACAACCCAGTGATTGTACCCCTTCACTACTCTTTTTCCATCAGGATATACCATTCCCAATGTTCCCCCTTCATTTCTCTTAGTCTGTTAGGCTACACCATTTTTAATAGGGTCTCTAGCACAAGTGACCCAAAACATCACTTACTAGGATCCCAAGGGAAACTCCCTGCTAGGAAAATCACTAGGGAAAATAAGAAGTATTGACTTACTTCTGCAGTGCTTCTGAAACAATATTTCTCTCTTTAAGCCGCACGGCCTAATTCTTAAGCAATGCAACTCCCACGTAGGAGTTCACTCTTCAATCCTGACAACTTGCTTCTTCAGTCTTAAGCTCCAAAAGCACTCCAGAATTTTTTCTCCATCTCTGCTCTAGTTCTCCTCTTCTTGTTGTTCATGCCAAAAACATGACTATCCAAATTGTTGTTCTACCCATATGAATTTCCTCCTCTTTGTTGCTTCCTTGACCCACACTTTTCCCCAAACTGACTGTACTTCAATTTATCTCTTAATAACTATGGGATGTGACTAATTACACCCACCCTCTTACAAATATTCAATGATTGGTATCTTCCGCACTCAAGGGTGAGAAGGTTCACTCAAAGCATTAAAAAAGGGAAAAGTATTTTTGGAATTAAACTCATGGATTAAAAACCCTTTTTCCTAAACCCCTCCTATATTGTGTATTACTCATCCCCCATCTCTATCCATGTCCCCTACCAACTAGTATCACACTTTATTTATTAAAAATAACAATGCTATGCTTACATATCACATTGCTTGGCCCTTGTCCATATTAATTCAATACGACTCACCAGCCTAATCTGTAGTTACACAATTACATTATAGTTTGTGGGGATTCAAATTCAAGATGTTATAGAGCTCTATTTCTATACTAGCTTCAAGGCTTGACTAGTTTGTGCATGGTGTTAGGGATGATTAAATGAACATAACTCTATTTTAATTACCATCCCAATAACAAATCTTGCTAATGTCAATAGTTCAAGCCTAGATAAAAAACTCTTTAATAAATATATTTATGTGAACTTAGATTCAAAACGAAAAGGAAATAAAATTCTCTATTGTTTGCAAGTGCTTAAATAGCAGTGTAGCTCAACAACAATGTCAATTATACAACATTCTATAACTTTTGGGGACAACACATAAAACCAACAATAAATGTGGTCATTCCTTGAATTGTTCACTATGTTGAGTGCTCTCTGATAAATTGATGGATTTCCCTTCTTCCTTTGTTTGAGGGAATTTGAACGGCCATCATAATGGTCGTAAGTGAATTCCCATGATTTGAATAGAGAGTATGTGACATCACTAAGCAAGAAGAAAAGGTTATATAGAATGTGAGTTGTTTACTCTAGCCAATAATCCAATGGTCGTAAGTGAATTCCCATGATTTGAATAGAGAGTATGTGACATCACTAAGCAAGAAGAAAAGGTTATATAGAATGTGAGTTGTTTACTCTAGCCAATAATCCAATCGAAGATAAATGGCTAGGATTTAGCTGGCTGGTAATTATCTATTACAAAATACATTCATGTACGCATGGTTATAGGTGGGATTATTTATTTTGGCATGTTTACACAACACTTAAAAAAAAAAAATTAGCATGGGATAGAGATTTTAATGCATGCAAGTGAAAATCAACCCTCTAAAGCATGAGGGCGATGGAATATATATGAATTTATAATTACCATTAACAAAATTCATTCCAAAAATAATCAAATGCATGTCTATAGGTGATACTTCTCACCAACATTGATTTAAAAGAGTGGGCCGTTAAAGTTAAACAACAATATATGTTTGGAAAGTGAGTCAAACAGAGTGTATAATTCACTTATATTCAACATTTAATTAACCACTTAAATAATTTTAATTTGTATTAAATAGAATGCCCAATATTCAAAGACATTGACATAGAAGACAAAACAAAATTATTACAGGTGTCTACTTGACCTAGGCGTATAGCTATGGGTGAAATACATTGTTGATTAAAAAACCAAAACCAATTGAAAGGTACCAAAACCAATTCAAATGTTTTGTACTCATACAAACCATAACTAATAATGAACACCCAACAAAAAAAACAATCATACGATTGGTTTAGAATGTGGTTAAACAATGAATGAGTGATACACTTAATTTACTCCAATGCTCAAACTATCATTTAAAACAGTGAAAATAGACAGGAATTCAATGAAACTAAAAAAATATTTCTTATGGTTTGCACAAAATGCAATAATAGATTAAAAAAAGAAACTATAACAATTTTACATAGCCATTAAACACCATGAGACACATAATATTTTTATGCCAGAAACCTCTTTCTCATTAAATTATTATATAAGTTGAGCTATGCACTCTCGATAGAGATTCGGATGCATCCTTTCTCACTAGCAATATTTGCTAATGGCTTTGGCTCAAGGATAATTTTCTACGTATGCATGGATATACTCAATGGCTTCTTCATCCTCTAATATTCAAGTAGATTTCATATTTGAGCCCTCTTCTTATACTACTACTCTTTTTCTTTTGAATATTCAGTTCTCTCTTGGTTTGTTATCCCCCTTCATCAAACCGGGTCTTCTTTTGTTATAGAGTTTCTTTAGAATACCAACCATAAAAGTGACTTGTTTCACCTTCTCAATGGCTTTTTGCCTTTTCTCTTCAAGTTGATTATTGATTTCAAACTTTGGAAAAAATTCATTTTGCAAAGTTTGGATGAGGGGTATTTAGGATTGATTTCAAATCAAAATAAGTACTTGTTCCTGGATGAATCCTAGGAAATCTTAATGGCTCTAGGCTTCATCTTAGCATAATATGTTGTCATGCTTGGGTGTAAAATCTTGTGAGGTTACATTTAGGATTCATTTCAAATCAAAATAGGTACTTGTTCTTGGATGAATCCTACACAATCCTAGTGGTTACTATAATTCATCCTAGCATAACATGCCATCATTCTTGGGTGGAAAATCATGTGAAGTTACATTAACTAGTAACTAGATTATCCAATATCATATTCAAATAAACTTCCTACTCCAAAATCAAAATACATAGGTACTTGGGAACAAAGAATTACTTGTGCTAAGATGAACCCTTGCCAATACTATATGCCACGAAGATTCATCCATATGTGAGATCCATCATGATTTTGGAATCAATGTACACATTCATCATGTTTTGGGGAAGTAGGATCAAATAAAGTATTTATTATTTTAAGATCAAATAGGTATTTTTGATAGGATGAATCATAGCCAATCCTAATTACCACTAGCATTAAAATTACACAATCCTTATGCTTTTGGAATCAAATTTCACATATGAAAACCTACCTCCCTTGATTATGAAGTCAATTCAATTAACATGAAATTTGAAAACCACATGAAATCCATCATGTCTACAAGTTTTTTTTTCCCTTTCCATTCTCTTATTTATTTCCCCAATCATTCATTTATTTCCTTTCCTTTCTTCTATATTTTTTCTTTTTTCCCCTTTACATTTTATTTTCTTTGTGCTTGGGATTTATTGGCCCCATGGCACTTTCCATGTAATTGGATATGAGAGAAGTTCCATAAGGTAAATCCCAATATTATTTACTATAGTTGCATTCCCCATCATGGATTGCAAATCTAATTGATAGCTATTGTTTTCTTATGTCCAAAGGACCCCCATACCTTGGTGCACAGGCATAAAACCCACACCAATAGTAAATGCCCAAGTTTCCTCTTCTCACTAACCCCAAAGACACTAATAATAAATTTATTACATGGTAGGTTTAACCTCAACCATATAACAAGAAAATGATTGATGGTCAATATTAATTTGGACTATAAAACCCCCTCTATATTGGTGTGCTACTTTTAGACGTGGACCAATAAAGGACTACCAATGGTTCCTTTTTCATTCACCAAAAGGTATTTAACCTTTATCACCGAATGAACTCCATATTTGATCTTAAAAAATCAATGGTTAGGATTCACTCTGTGTCCAATAGACCCCTCACCATATAATTTTAAGTCTCCATGAAGCTTTCCCCGAGAATATCATCCTATCATGAATCAAGATTATGATCAATGGTCAAGATCATTATGCGTCATAAGGACCTCCATTCCCCATCATGCCAATATTAAACCTGCACAATTAATGGAATGTCATGTGTCCCCCTTACATTACCTCTACCCACAATAATGTAACATACATTTTCTCCCAATTCTGAACTTCAATTGTCAATCTGGGAACTATTTCTATGGTATGAATAACTATGGGGTGTAAGGAACCCTTTATCTAGTGTGTAAGTTTACAACCCACATGAATCAGGGAGTACCATGTGTACCCTTCCACTATGGCCATATTTCCATCAAGAAGTTCCCCTCCAATTTTTCGTTTGGTTTTTGAGTCTTCAATGTGCCTCTTTTGAACTGATTTGGCATGGACTCCCCGATTTTGGCATACATAGGTCTCTCCAATAACCCCATTAGTTTATTTTAAGTTATCATCTCCATGTAACTTATTTTGTTGCAACTTCCTTCATTCCTTCCCACCATTAAAGGCAAATCTATGATATTTCTCTATGGTTTTGGTCTTTCCCAAAACTATTTACCCATTGTTCTATGAAAATGCATAAGTTCATAACTATTGCAAATAAGAAGTGTTGCAAATATGCATGCATAGAATAACATCTCTATGGTCCCAAGAAACCATATACATAATTAAATTTACCAAAGGTACACCATGCCTTCAAATAAATGTCTACCTTGGCCATCTAGCACTACCCATAAGGATTTTTTACTTCAATTAACAATATATGAGTCCAATCCAACCTTTATCCATAATATATTACAAAATCATAGTTTCAAAATCAGATATGCATGTACAACAATTTCCTTACATGTTTTACACAAGAACTAACCTGTAAAATGTTATGGATATTCCATTGGATAATTTGTCACAACAAATCTAATAAAATACTAAAATATTTATTGTGAAGGTTAATTTCCTTTAGATCTCAGATTCTTTAATTATTGGTTTTCTGCTTAAAAAAGTATGAAATAGTTGAAATGCAAAAAATAGAGAAAATAAAATAAAATACTCACACACCATCCCAAAAAAAAACACAAGATATAACCTGGGAAACCCAATATGGGAGAAAACCAAGCTAGAAGGTGAGGTTGCTCTACTCTATTTTCTTCAAATGCAAGTACAAAGAAAGAGGCTACACCAAAAATTGTTGATCAAACTCACATTTATTGAGGTTACCCAGTAGTTGGTGGTTCTTCATAGTCTCTAACACCTGCATGACATGTGAGATATGCTCCTCTCGGGTATCACTGTAAACTAGTATATCATCCAAATAGATTATAACAAATGAATCTATATATGGGTGTAATACTTCATTCATTGGTCTCAAAAATGTAGTTGGTGCATTGCATAAACCAAATGGCATGACCAACTAGTCATACAAATATTTCCTTGTCTTGAAGGTAGCCTTCTAGATGTCTTCTTCCTTGATGCATACCTGGTGTTATCTATATTTGAGATTCAACTTAGTGAAATATTTTTCATGTTGCAACTAATCCTACATATTATTGATTCGGGGTAGAGGATATTGATTTTTTAGTGTAATCTTTTTCAATGCTCTATAGTCAATACACATTCATCAAATCCCATTCTTTTATGGTACAATTGTGATAGGTAACCCACAAGGTGAGGTGCTTGGTTGAATCACACCCTAATCCAAGAGCTGCCACAACTTCTTCTTCACTTCATTCTCTTCCAGAATGGATTTCCTATACATCCCAATATTCAGGAAGGGGATTCTAGCAATAACTATATTTCATGTTCCACTTCCATCTTGGGTGGTAACCTTTTAGGCTCTTGGAACACTCCTTTGTATACATGTAGAAAATCCTCCAACTAATGTTTCTACTCTTTAGTGCACCCCTCTAGGGATGCCTTTACCCTTATCTACACATCCTCAATATGATTTTATCTTAAGAAAAGTAAAACATATTTCTTAGTGGAACTTATCAACTTCTTGGCTTGGTTGGCACTTACCAGTGAGAAATTTGAATTTCCTTTATGCATGTTGATGATGTAGGAATTCCCATCCTTGATTAGTCAATATTGGTTGGCTCTTCACATGAATATTTCATCCCTCATATATACGTAGGGAATTCCAAACACTACTCCACATACATCAAGGGGTACCGCATCCAATTCAACTTCATCAATAAAATCAGCACTTACAACAAATTTAATCTTACATTATTTCAGTACCTTGATCTCTACATCCTTTATTACTCATCCCAATGGATATGGGCTAGTATTATGATGAACCTCCAATCCAATATTGTTGACTAAATTCATTGCTATGGGATTAGTGTGTGAACCAAAGTTGAACATGGAATCTATCTTGGTCTTCTTGATCTCGATCTTGATGTGGAAGAGCTTGGTCATATCCTTCTCTTCCTAGTGATGAAGGATACTCAGATTCACCTCCTTCTACACTGATGTGTAGAAAATATTATCATCCACATCAGAGCTACTGTCAACAAGATTTATATAATTCATGGCTAGAAGATTCTTTTTCTTTGCATCCATCTTGCGATTCTTTGAGTTCAACTCTAGATGTATTTTTCATCACTTTTCCTTCATGTCACCATTAATATTGCAATGGTTACAATGGTTTCTATGATCCTTGTGTTATCACTCCAAGATTCACTCTAGGTTGTAGCTCAAGTGAGCTTGGTAACTTAATCAATAACTCTATGTAAACGTATAAAAATGGATAAAAAATGAATGATTTACTCAATAACTTCCTCACTCAAGATACACATGAATACATACAGACAAATAGGGCCCTCAATAGTACTCATCAAATGGTTTAAAGGAATGATATGGATGAATAATGCATATCATACCAACAGGCTAATATACATTAAAAACACATATGAAAGGTTGATTATAATAAGGAAAAATACTTGTGATCCTGTCTATCAATGCAATGACAAATGACTTTATCAATCATTGTATAAACAAAGAGAAATGAACATTGATTCATTCACAAGTATAGAAAGAGATATGTGAAAAGAAATTTGAACAAATACAGAGAGAATTTCTTATATTCCAAAATGTATTTCAAAGAGTTCTTGTACAAAAGAGTCTATTAAGGTCTTCAAAGTCCCACCCCCTCCCTTTCACAATATCATTTCCATAGGCTAAATAGCCTTTACATATTCACTTGAGATCCTCATAAGATGGATCTAATAGCAAATTTTATAATTAGATCTGATATAGTTACAAAACAGTAGGATGAGATCCTATTTCTAAGGGATTATAATCCCTATCTAAATCTAGGTATTCGATTGCCTTCTAGGCCTTGTTGTAGGATAGAAGAGGTCTTATTAAGTCATCATCAATAGTTGGAACTTGAGTCATCCTTTCCTTGACTGAGAAAGATTCCAAATATAACTTTGCTTGTTACTCATTTAAGATGGACAAGTTTGGAGTGCCTTGTATAGAAAATAGACTATTGGCACTACAAACTCCTGTAGGTGACTGTCTTTACCAAAATACATCAAAACTTCTTTGAAAATGTCTTGAAAACTAGAAGGCTACTTCAATTGAGCACATGCTACTGTAGTTCATTGATCTTTATTGATATTACTCAAACTTTATCTCAGTAATAATGCACTTATATCTTCCTTTCACAATATAGATCAAATGACCATTCATAAGACTTCAGATGTTTGAGCAAGCAGGGACAGCCGGAACCACGGTTTTAACTGGCACTATATAGACAAACCTCTCTTTTTAGATAGCGTTGATTAGTCCATGTCTAAGGAGAAGAGATTATTTTACATGTTCAAAACATTGTATAGTATGCATAGATATTTAATCATTAGAAGATGATGGAAACCCATCTAACATAGCCATACTCAACATTGACTTGCTGACTAATCAAAACTTGTTGTAACAAAACAAAATATGTAGGGTATGTAGATTACTATGAATTAGTGACTTGCTAGGATCCTCATATGTCAATACACACTTCTGCAAGGAATCTGAACCTGTACCTTCATAAGGACACTCCAAATACATGCTTTGTATACTTCTGGAACCAAAATTAGCACTTGTGATGAGGAAGGAAGCAAAAATTCTCTATACAAAAATCCGAGAGAAAAATTTTAGCTACTAAGAAGATCATGATATAATAGGTACATCATTAAGCCATGTAAGTTGAAAATTTGATTTCAAAATGTATGTAATCTCATTGACCATCAAACTAGACCATCAATCATCACCCAAAAAATTTAAGAAGAAATCGTCTTTGACCAAAACTCATCCAAGTGGAAAATAAAAGAGTTTGGAGCGTAGATAGTGTAAAAAAGGAAGTTTGCACTACAAACTTGTGAGGTGAGGAGATTTGATTTAGAAAAGGTCTCATAATGATTAAATATGACAAATGAGGGGAATAATTACTCTTATTGGATGTAGGACCCACTCTTAGGCTTAAGATAACTCAAATTGAGATACTTCTCAATATGAGAATATTGGATAAGTGAACCTTGAAGACTACTAGTCACCCTTCCAATACAACTAACATGACCAAACTTTGGTGAAAAGACTGACTTGAGAGACTGACTTTCTAGGAGCTAACACCTTGCACTATTGTGAAGTGGCTATAATCTTCTTATCCTTTCCCCTTTTCCACTTCTTATTTCCCTCCTTGGAGGCTTCCAAGTGCTCTTTATTCTTGGAACCACTTAGATTACCTTTCTTATGGCCTATGTTTTCTAGATACTTTTCCTGTACACATGCCTCATCCACTATCCTTGGATTCAAAAGCATAACTTTATTTCCTAAATGGCTATGTAGACACCCAAGACACTTGAGGAGTACATCTCATCTCTTGGGAGAGATACCCAGCATGATGACCATCTTTTTGAACTCAATGGTGTACTCATATATGCTATGTCCTTGATTATTCCTAAAGTATGCCACTAGATCCATTGGTCTTGTACATACTCGATAGGGTAGAATTGGGACTTGATTAGTCTCACAAATGATATATTTTGTTCTTCATCTATATGGTGAACACTGAAATAAGATTCTATTTGCTGCAACCAATGATTCTGTTTTAATGCATCAATCTCACCTTAGTATGGATTCGTGTCCACTTTTTCTTCCATATTGAATAAACATTGTGAAGGGCTTATGGTACTAGAATTTGGCCACTATTTCTTGGGTTCTTTCCATGACTCCTTTTATGGATCTTCAGTATCCATGTACTTCCCATCTAATATGATATCTGATTTTAAGCCTCCAACTTCTCCAAATGGTCTGAGTTTTCTTGCTAGAGCTACCATGAGGAGGGACATATTGTGATACATGTCAGTGACTTGCTCTTCCATCCTCACAAATGTTTCCTCTAATAGATATCAATGGTTTTTATGAATAGACTCGTCGGTGATGGATAGGGTTCTACAAATTTCCTCTTAAACCAATTCTTGGTTCCTTGCAACTTTCCAAAAATACCCCAAGAAAAATTGGCTCTGATACCAATGTGATCTGTAAACTGATACAAATATTCCAATGGACAATTTGTCACAATAGATATAACAAAATACTGAAAACTTTGTTGTGGAGGTTAATTTATGTTGGCCCTTGACCAAGTTTGAGGATCCTTGGTCATTTTTACCATTTTGGGACTTCAACGGGCTGTCGAAGGCGGAGTACAAATTGAAGTGGATATTGTGGGATCTCGGCCCCTTTTTAGGGCCTTTTTGGGTTTTGAGCTTATGTAATGGGTATGGGGATATTGGCCCATGGGTTTACCCATGCTTAGGCCTATTTTGTAATGTATAAATAGAATTCTAGGCGATGTAAGAAGTAGTGACTAGTCAGTGGCAAGTTGTGGTAATTGAAAATGATTGTAAGAGGCTTGGTGTGTATTGTATGTTGAGACTTGCAAAGCTAAGTGAAAGTAATTTGTAGTTCTTTGTGCATAGACTGTGGAAGGCTTTGTGCCTAGATATACTCAAGGAAGGAGGATCTAGTGAGGTGCGCAAATATCCTATCCTCTGCAGAGTTGATTTTGAGGCTCTTTGCATGTAGATGATTGACAAAAGATAATAAAGAAGACAAAGAGTTTGGTGGACATATCCCCAAGGTGGGGGTGAACCACATATATCCTGTGTTGTGAATGATTTGTGCTTCTTGGTTTTTATTTTGTTTATGCAATTCAATGCTTAGTGCGATGTTAGATGATAGATGAATCTAATATGATAGCTTTGTGCCAAATAATGTGAATGAATGCTAGATCTGATTCATGTTGGTATGCTTAGTGCTTGAGTCTATTGAATCTATGTGAATACTACGCAGATATTTTGTTAGAGTTTAATTTCATTGTAATCTAAGACTAGATATTGATGAATCATAATTGCTAAGTTCTTTGTTAAGGTGTTACAATTAGATATTTGTGTCCCATCTAAGGTTGTAGACAGTGGAGTCCTACCACCGCCCCTTCCTCTACCTTGGGTGAGACTTCATTTGCTTCGCAGGTGTTGCCGAAAGGGATGGTAGTTAGGGTTTTGTTGGTCCGTTGTTGTAGCGTTGAACCCTGGGTATGCCCCTATGCCAACAAATGGTTCTGTTGCCAGGACCTGAAACTGTGATTGCTCAGAACTTAGGAAGAAGAAGCTCTGTGCGAAGATCTACCTGAAACTAAGAAAGCTCCATTCATAGATCTGTATCCCTAGTGCATAGTACTCTACTTGGATTATGAATCTCTATGCTAAGAAGAGAACTCTAATATGAAGAAAAGAGGTAATATTTTAAAGCTCTATGCTCTTGGAAAGGTAAGAATAGTGATAAATTTTGATTGAAAGGGCAAGATAAGTAGAATTTTTTGTTTCAAGAATATGGATCTAGGTATGTTCGATAAATTATGTCCTACACTGAAAACTATGGCACAACTAGAAGAAAGAAGATTTGATATGAGTAGATTTGATAACAATAGTGAAAGATATGTTATTCATATGCATAGAAAGAATGTTTGGACTAAAAAATGGATGCAGGATCCTAGAAAGAATTTGTTGCAGGTTAGCTACCATGATCCTAGTGCGTAGTACAGGAAAGGATGGAGATCATTTAATATAAAGAGAGGATTAATTCTTTGTTACAGTTTCAGAAGACCGGGACATATTGCTAAGGAATTCCCTAGTAGAAGACCCAATTTTCTTTGCTGTAAAGATATGGATCATGAAGTTTTGGATTGCCCTAGAATGATTGCTAAGGTTGAAATAATGAATATGAGACAAGAAAACCCTTAGGAAAATCAAGAAACTAATATCATGGAAGAACCCCAAAAAGAATCATAAATTGTACTATTGCAAATGAAAGAAACACATAGAAACATCAAATTACTAGAGATCTTCAAAGGAAAAGAATGCATAGAAACAAGAATAGGCAACTTCGACATTGACTGCGTTCTAGATGAGGAAACACAAGTGAATATCATGATAGAAAGAACTTGGGAAATCTTAGGAAAACCTGCTATGATTCCTTCATTGAGAGGAATAGGATTATTTAGAGGAAAGTTGATAAACCTGTGGAAGACTTACCCAGATATCTATGAGTGCTCATGGAACCTTGACAAAAGAATATTTTGAGGTTATTAAATTTATTGATAACAACACCCCATTTGCTATGTTACTAGGAAAACCTTGAATCGAAAAGGATCAATCCAGAAGAATAGAAGAGGAGGTTTGAGAGAAGAAGAAGCAAGAATTAAAATATTTCATGACTAGGAGGTCACACATTTGATTGAAGTACAGAAAAACAGGTTGAACTTATTTAGAACTAGAAAATTGGATGTCAAAGTTGAAAGGACACATGAGGACTTGAAACACCTATCTGTACAGGAAAGTAGAGCACCTACACCAGACATAGAAGAAATATTTCCCTTGAACCCTAGTAATGACCATCAACAGTACGAATTTACTATGCCCAAAGAAGATCAGAATTAGAATGGAAAGAGGAATATCAAAATGAAGATCACCAGGAAAAGGCTAGAAAGATCAATAAGAAGAAAGAAAAGATAAAGAAGTTATAGAAAGTTCCAGAAGGAACTACGCAGAAGGAAGGATTCCATAATCTGAACTTCGTCGGGATACTGGTATAGCATAGCATGGCACTTCGCCATGGCGAAGCAATGTGACCGATGGAGGCATTATAATCATTATCTTGACAACTCGAATGGTTAGAACAACATTTATGACCAGAAAGATTGCAATCAAACCATTAGGACCACGCCGTAATGAACATAACTGCATTAATGAAGGATTCTTGATCGTTGGAAAGATTTGTTATCTAGTTGTCTACTTATTCCACCAAGCCTTGCACAGAGAACACTTTTTCCACCCGTGATTATCCGAGCTCACAGATTAGTTGATTTCGTGCAATGATTATCGAGCTATCACCATCCATCCCGCCACATTGAGTAGTTTCTCTTCAACCCGAGATAGTCAGCCACGAGCATGTATGTCCAAAGAACTTAGTGCAGTCGAAGAGTCTATGAAGGAGATACTCATCGACCTCATGAATGAAAGAGTAATGTCTATGGGTGTAAAAGCTTCATCGACGAGAGAAGTGAAAGCCTCCCCGTCGATTGCTCATGGATCCAGACCATCCCGTGCTACGACTGAGAAAAGAACCAAGCATAGAGATGACTTGGTGAACATGAAGTTATTACCATCCATCTTACCTGAGTACATCCCACCCCTGGCTGGTTTAGTGAGTCACGACAGTGTCCCGAGGGACTTCAACTACACTGTCATCATTGCATATCTCTCGAAGGGGATATGCATAGTCAGACCATAGCTAGAAAGGATTCCAACCTTGAATATCAGTGACTATAACCTAGGATATTGTAAGAGATATGGCATGCTCGCACCTCACAAATATTTGACCAAGACGAAGGGAAAGAAGATGAAGATCATCCTTCAGTCGTGGACCATGAACATCGCGTAGTCCACCCTTTTGAATGTAATGAAGATTCCACATTTTGGAAGGAACCAAGAGGTTAACGCCTACGTTAAGATCCTGTTGTCATGCTTCCACGATGGCTATCTGTGGTTGTACAGATGTATCACTGTCGATCCAGCGATGATCCATAGGATCACCAAACTGAGCATGTAGGGACCAGACCCACAAGACTTCTACCTAGGAAATGTTGTAGATCATGCCTTGACACAAAATATTAAAGAAACATACATTGATGTTGAGGAGGGTACGTGAGGCTACAAGTCAACCTCCATCTAGAATGGCGCAGTGCGCCTGGCATGCCAATTAATTGTAGGAAATATAATAAGAAAGAACAGACCCATGCAGGTTACAAAGTTTGTCATTGACCTTGCTGGGAAATGCATGGAAGGCCTATAGATGAACTGGGTGAAGTACCTAGTTAACCAACTTAAACTGGATTGTCATGAAGCTCAGGATCAAGGCTATGAGTTTCACTTCAGCTGGCTCCTAATCCTCATCGCATTTACTTCTTGGGAGATGTCGGAAGATGCAACCTTCCCTGAGATCAAGCCATTCAATCTAGATCACTGCGAAGTTCACCATGCTCTGGTATTCGAGTGATATGGGAAAGCAGTGGCAGTCAAATGCAGTATTTCATACCTACTACCTGCATCTTAGGAGAGCTATTGATTCCTTCCCTCGTATGACACCAAACACCCTGGGAAGGTTCAGGCCTCTTATGAAGTTCCACACAGATAGGCATTTTATTTACATTATTGCATGAGCTGATGAAAGAAAAGAATAATTTCAGTACTACTACAAGCTCACTATAGAGGACCTAGAAGAAATCATTAAAGACTGGCCTACAAAACTCCTTATCCCTGCTGACCGCACAGAGTTGTCTGATCTAGACCTCATTGGAAACCTGGTGGTTACTCACGAAGAGAATGATGCCAAAAGCAATAGCAGGAAGAAGAAGAAGCAAGATGTACAGGAAGTACACAACTCATCAGAAGAGACCGCATTCGAGTCACCTAGCAGAGGAGGTGATGACAAATTGAACAAAGAGGAAAAATAACAAGAAGAAGATAAGCAAGGTGAAGTAACACCACCACAGAACCTCCCTGATGACACCAATCCATCTAACAAAAGGAAAATTTCCCCCATGAAACCTTCGTCGTGGAAGAATTCCAAATCCAATAAGCCAATGATGCAAAATGTACTCACGGTCGATGACTTCTACTTCATTATTTCAGTTGTAGGAGATGCCTCAGAAGATATTTTGCAAAGAAACGAAGCAAAACAAGCATCCATGTACGATAGAATTGAGGCAGAACTAAGAGGTGTACAACAAGCCCTTTATTCTAACCAAGTTGTATCCATTTCCCCCCCCACCCTCAGAAAAACAAGAGTTGGGAGATGAGCTTCCTCAACTCCATAGACTGGCTGATGTGACTGAAGCCCGCCTTCATCGAGCACAAGATGAGAAAGACTAGGCCACAACGACCTTGAAACAAGCATAGGAGGAATTTATCGAGCAATGAAGTATTGTGCAACAGAAAAATTACGCCCTTGAAGCGAAGTTCGAAGAAGAGAGAGCACAAATCTAGTAGGAGAAATAAAAAATTCTTGCAGAGCAGGTCGGAGTAAAAGAAGCAATCAATAAAGAACTTCGCTCTATGACGGACTTGGAGCAGAAGGAGGAAGAACTAGTAGAACACCAAGTAGCGCAGCTTGCAGAAGTCATCCAACAACTTTAGTAGAGAATCACAGATCTTGAGCTAAGAACAATGCCCAGTACTTCGCAGGATGTGCGAGATCAAAGAGAAGAGACCGCTTGAGGCACAGTTGAAAGAATCAAGGGCCTCCCCATGGAATGTAAACAATTGAATGATCGCAGTGCCGAAATTATAATAAAATCACTAAGGATCCTGAATTGAAGGCACTGGAGTCAAAGATCCAATAAGCGAAGTAGCAAGAAGAAACATCACAACCGCAGTTCAATACCTTGTCAACCATTGAGAGGATGAATCGATCCTAAGAATAGTGCACTGCCTAGCAGTAGGTCCACATCATTCAGAGCAGAGTCATGGAAGTAACTCAGAGGCTCCAACCAACACAGGACAAGGCTTACCAACTATTTGCAGAAATCGAAGGCCAAGGACCAGAACTAGAGAAATTTATCACTACAGTTGAACAACGATTAGAGGGACCTGTTAGCGAAGTAGTAATCCAAGAGTTTGTTGAACAAGAGGTTGTGGCACAACAACAGGTCAAAGAAGCTTGAGCCAAGATCGAGGCTTTTGAGGCAGAATTACCTAGAGAAAAGTGACTCGAGATGAGTCACAGGTGAGTGTTGGGGGCATGTTGGCCCTTAACCAAGTTTTGAGGATCCTTGGTCATTGTTTACCATTTTGAGACTTCAAAAGGCCGTCGAAGTCAGAGCACAAATCATAGTGGAGATCGCAGGATCTAGGCCCCTTTCTAGGGCCTTTTGGGTATTGGGCTTATGTAATGGGTATGGGGATGTCGTCCCATGGGTTTACCCATGCTTAGGCCTATTTTGTAATGTATAAATAGAATTCTAGGCAATTTAAGAAGTAGCGACTAGTCAGTGGCAAGTTGTGCTAAGTGAAAATGATTGTAGGAGGCTTGGTGTGTATTGTATGTTGAGACTTGCAGAGCTAAGTGCAAGTTGTTTGTAGTGCTTTGTTCACAAATTGTGGAAGGATATGTGCCTATATCTACTCGAGGAAGGAGGATCTAGCGAGGTGATCAGATCTCCTTTCCTCTGCGGAGTTGATTTTGAGGATCTGTGCATGTAGTTGATTGACTAGAGATAATAAAGAATACGAAGAGTTGGTGGACATAGCCCTAGGATGGGGGTGAACCACGTATATCCTATTTTGTGAATTCTTTGTGCTTCTTGGTTGTTCTTTTGTTTATGTGATTCAATTCTTAGTGCGATGTTAGATGATAGATGAATCTAATATGATAGCTTTGTGCCGATAATGTGAATGAATGCTAGATCTAATTCATGTTGGTATGCTTAGTGCTTGAGTCTATTGAATCTATGTGAATAATGCGCAGATATTCTATTAGGGTTTAGCTGCACTGTAAGATAAGACTGGATATTGAGGAGTCATAATTGCTAAGTGCTTCGTTAAGGTGTTACAATCATAGATTTGTGTCCTAGCTAAGGTTGTAGACACTAGAGTCCTGCAACTACCCCTGCCTCTACCTCGGGTGAGACTTCATCTACTTCACAGGTGTTGCCAAAAGGGCCGATAGTTAGGGTTTTGTTGGTGCGTTGTTGTAGCGTTCAACCCTAGGTCTACCCCTATACCAACAATTTCCTTTAGATCTTATATTCTTTAATTACTGGTTTTCTTCTTTAAAATGTATGAAATAGCTTAAATCCAAAAAATAGAGAAATATAAAATAAAATACTCACACACCATCCATAAATAAACACAAGATATAACCCGGGAAACCCAATACAGGAGAAAACTTAGCTGGAAGGTGAGTTTTCTCTACTATCTTTTATTCAAATCAATGTACAAAGAAAGAGGCACTATATGTGGAGTTTCCTTTGACAATGTGGCCTATATAGATGCTACAAAATCTCTCCTCCTCTATTTTTCTCTCAAAATACCACTCCTAGGTGATCTTCTCAACTATGGAATAAATAAAATGCTAAAGAATGGAACCTCTTCTCCTCCTAGAGACCCGATATTTAATATATCTTGATAACCATCTAGGGGTAGGGTTTTGACTTCATCAACCCTCATTTTTTATAAGGTTTTGGACATTATAGAATCTTATGAAATTCCACATGTGGATAGCCCCATATATGTGAGTAACAGAAGATGATGTGGCATCCTCTCATACCATGGTGGTCAACATGGTAGGTTAACTTGCGGGAGGCATAAATTTCACATACAAGCTTTGATTGAGGCATGCTTCCATCGTTGGAAATATATCGAAGTGTAGAACACCATCAAGGGTGTGTGCATGAATTTTGAACATTAAAACCCCAAAAAATGTCATTTAATACCTCAAAATGGCTCTGAAAGGTTCCAGACCCCAAATTTCCAAACTAGGACCTGCCACTAAAACGACTCTACAAGTCGATTCCTCCAATTTTTCAACACAGAAAGCATCTAGATAGATGAAAAATAATATAATGATCCAATCTAGATCAATAAATATTATTCATTATATACCAATGGTCATTCCAGCACATATCTTTGCTAATATCATGGTAATTACAAGAATATTATTAATTGTTACACAGGGAATCATAAATCCTACATGTATAATCATTTCCCCATAAAGAGAATTACAATTCTTCATACTCATAAAGCCAATTTTATACATTTTACATGCTTGAATCTTACTTACATAACAAGAGCTAAATTGTCCTTCTACAACATAAAATTATGACTATAACAACCTTTGAGCCTGCACATAAGTGTTCCTCAAGCAAACCATAACATGTTCCAAGGCCAAGGATTCATTGAAGAATTCTTCATGAGTTTATATATCAACTAATATAAGACAACTAATTTCACATGTTATTTATCTTTTTACTATCAATATTATTTTAGGAATTACCTTTAATATTATGGAAAAGGCATGTATAAATTTGTTAAATGTGTCCACAAATTAAATGATGTATTCCCCAAGAATCATATCAAACAATTTGGAAGCTTCATATGCCTTATCATCCCCACTAGATTAAATCAACAACCATGGACTCATCAATGGGGCTATCCTCTCCAATGCTAGAAAAAGAGGTGCAATTAATTATTTACCTAGAAACACTCAATAGTTCACCCTATTCGGCCAAAAATAGTCTATGTAATATCTTTATATATTTTTTAAGAAAACACATTGTATCACCCATCTTGATAATAATATAATTTTGATCTCCATAGAAAGATATCCTAAGGATATTTGAGGGTACTCCCCGGCCAAGAACTAGCTCAAAGGCCTAGAGTGGTGTAGGAAGATCATCATGAATATTATACCCTAGCATTTGTCTTTGTCATATTAGGAACATCCTAGGGGACAATAGGGTGGTCTATAGAAACGCTTGGTTTCCCTTTGTAAACTACCAAAAAAACATAAGGTGCTACACCTTCACCTTCCTAAGGACTTTAGTGAATGGATAGTATATTTCCTAGATATTTATTATGTATCCATGATTATTTAATTCTAAGGAGGAAAAATATTAAATATTTTATTTCACTCTTGAAAATATGGGCGTGGAGGGTGACATGTTATCGAATTTATTGAGGTAGTGGCCAATGGTTCTAGGGATTTCAAAGGAAAAAATGGAAGCACAATGTAGCCTTTCTAATCAAATCTAAAGGACTATGAATATGCTTAGAGAAATGAAAGGAATGGTGATTCAATGAGTAAAATTATTTATGGTTCCTCTAATGCTCATTTATTTGATGCAATTTCTATGACATTTATTTCAGCTCCCTTTATGCCACTATTGCAGTGGGTCAAGTCTCTGTGTCTCCTTATGTCTTTCTCTCATGGTAGCATGTAGGTATGAGCAAGGTTGACATAGAATATCAATGCACTAGAGGGTTTGGATTTAAAATTTATGGAAAATGCATGAGAAATTTTTGGTTTAGAGGTTAGATTCAATTTAGGACTCTAGTGCGTACTTATTTTGGACCCACTATCTTTACCTCACTTCACCCAAGTTGAAAACCTTCACAAATTCCAAAACAATTTTAATCCTAGGTTCACTTGGCATGAGATAAATGGTTCCCAAGATGCTCACCTTTTGACGTGAATATAATTCTACTCAAGGTTGAAAAAAACTTAGGATAGAATCAAAATAAGTAGGGTTATTTGAATGCTCCTACCACCCTTATATCAAGTCTAAATTTTGTGAACCTACATGGTTAAAACATATTTTCTTAAGAAACTCCTCTTAGTACTAAACTACTAAAAGAAAAAATATAGCATTAAAGGATATTTTTTAAAAACACTTTACCACATTAGTGGCAAATGTACATAAGAAACATAGTGAAGATAAAGTATGGGACTCAACATTGTCTACAAATGTTGTATTTTCCATGAATCTAAAACTTAATTAGTGACTTATTGTTAGTGGTTTCATTGGTGGGGTGTTATTTGTTAGGTATGTATGCAAATAATGTGTATCACATTTGTATTTTAATGGGGGAGGTGTTTTGAAAAACATGCTTAGATTCCAAGGGTTGCATCACATAATACAAATATCCTTTGTCTTAGGTACACACCATGAGGAAGTGCCAAGTATAAAGGGTATCGATTTTTCCAAAATAGTTCAAGACATGCACCCTACATAATTTATTTTTTGAATTGCTTCAAGTGGGGAATACCAGTGCTATAATGAAACCCTTGTGAATGGATTAATAATTACTTAACCTCACAAGTTAACCAAGGCCTTACATAGCACATTTGTATTTAAGAAATAATTCAAATATTAATTGTGTGAATAAGGTGTTGTCCCCCAAGTCAATCTTGAATTTTGCAGGGATGAATTCTAGGCCTTCCCATGCCACTCTAGACCTTTGAGCTAGTTCGTAGGCTAGAGGGGGAGTACCCTCCACTTTATAAGGTATATTATGTTAATCTAACACTATTTTTGTCGATATATAATAATGAATCATAATTATTTCAACAAAATATGAAATGATAGTTTATATTTCATCCAAAGTGATCAAGGTAAGTTACTGAATGCTACTAGACATAGAATTAACAATTTATTTTCAAAAGGGAACCTTAATCGTGATTTCATCCCTAGAAGATATCATGATAAAAAGAATAGCATTAACTTAAGTGGAAAATGATCACTAATTTCTTATATGTTCACATTCATTAGATAGAAAATTAAATGGGCCTAGCATGAAGGCATAGATCCATTCATTCTTTCAACACAATAAGAGATAGAGTATGGAAGGTGTTAACTCCCAAAATGAAACCGTCCTTTCGGTTGAATTTTGTGATGGATATCATAGCTTTAGGTAGTATCTTCAAGTCATTTTTTGAGTTTTTACAGCTAAGGAAATTTTTGGTTTGGTGTGTCTCAGAAAATAATTGACCCATGAAGTCTTCTATTTCAAAATTGTAATTTTTTACTTTCCACAGCTAACGTGTTTTCAAAAGGTTCATTGTGCGTTGTGGAAAGTGTTCACTTTCAACAGCTAAGGACATTGTTTCATCAGTTGACGCGCTGTGGAAAGTGACAAATATCAAAAGGTTTTGAAAATCAGTTCTCAGGTGGTGCGCTGGGAAAAGCACACACTTTCCGCAGCTAAGGAGGGTCTTCTACAAAGCGGTGCGCTGTTGAAAGTGCATACTTTCAGCAGCTAACGAGGCTTCTTTGCAGAGTCGCGCGCTGGTGAAAGTGGCAAGCGAGCATTTGGTAGAGGCGTTTTCCATGGGCCATTGCTGCACAAAGCAGGAATCACGTGCACTCATACACATTTCAAATCAAATCTTTGGTTCCATATCAGGCATTGTTCACAAAGGACCGTTTAGGGTTTTGAATTGCAAATGGAAAGAATGATACTTAAAATTGAAGGGAACTTCTCAATCCCTTCCTAAGATACAAATTAAGATCTGAAAACACCATTGGAAATATGAGATTCTCTAGATGTCGATCGACTATTCATACATGAAAAACGGATTTTTTATGACCGAGAAATTCGATTTTGAAAATCTGCCCGCTTTCAACAGCGCAAATCGATATTTTATGACCAGTTAGCTGTGGAAAGTGGATACTTTCAACAGCGCAAGAGAAGATTTTTCAGGCAGGTGCGCTGTTGAAAGATGTCACGGCCAGAATAGTCAATTTTTTGCCCGGATCAAGAATTTTTGGGTTTGAATGGTTTGAATCCTTCTTCAATAAGCTGGTTATGAATTATCAAATCAAAATCTGAAGGCCATTCTTGGAGATGAAAGTCAAAAGGGCAATTTTTGACTAGATTTAGTGATTTTCAAGGGAAAAATGATAGGGATTTTGGCACACATCATCAAATTAGAATTCCACTTTCAAAGGGACAGATCAAAGAGCCTT
>JASDQU011442194.1:7666-18370 GCA_032191745.1 Picea mariana | reverse complement strand
TGATGGTCAAAAACTTGCATTGGAGCCATAAGGAGAAGTCAACATATTTATTTTATTCTTTGGATATTTTCTATTGGCTAAACACACATAAAGAATTTTTTAGTTTTGCTCACCACAAGTGAAGTTTTATACGCAGTGTGGAACCTCCATAGGAGAACCAAAGTCTGCTTGTGGAAACCTATGGTTTTCACAGGGCCTGATATATGCCATCTGCGGCGACCCCTATGTGCACCTATCGACCTAAAATCCAACTCAAAAAACTATTTTGAACCGGTGAAAATAAAAATTAATCCATGGAAAATGAAGAGGACAAGAAGATTACCTTTTTGGCGGAATTCATTCATCAAATGGTTGTCTGTGCCTCCCGCAATTGACAGTGGAAGTCTGAGATAAAATAGGGTTTTTTGGACAAGTTTTGGGTAAAATGATAATGAAATGGTAAAAATGAGTTTTTTCCTATATTTATTAACTTTTTACTTTTTCTATTAATATTTTATATTATTTTATACATTTTTCCCAAAACCTAAAGATCTAATGGTATTGTGAGTATTTTGATTTTTCACAGATGAAGAAACTAGGATCCTCAAAAATGGAATACATATACATTTTTTGGTTTGTTTTTACATTTGTCGCATGTACAAATACTTTTTAGATTTTTCAGGAAAAACCCTAACTCAGTCTTTTCTCGTTCTCATACTCGCTAATCAATGAGAATGCAGCCGAGTAAACTTATTTATTCTTTTCATACTCATCATGGTAACAAGAAAAAAATGAAACTTATGGAGTATCCTTTAAGCTCTTTTCATGCTCCATAAAAACAAAAAGATTACGGAGAGACCTTATTCTTTTCATGCTCGTAAAAGTATTTGAAGAAAATGTTTGATGGGTGTTAGGTTATCACTTTTTCGATCTCATCGAACTAATTTATGAAAAAGGAACTGAGAGAGTTCTCTTTAAGTGTTTTTCAGAATCTCTAAACATGAAAACCCCCAAGTTTTCTCTCTTTGGACTCATTAAACAAACATCGAAAGACCCATATGGGACTAAACCACTCCTTCTGAGGGTTCGTTAAACATACTCCAAGGGACTTGTCTGAAGGATGAGTTTACATCAACAAGCATATGTTATCCTCCTCAAGCTTACATAAAAATAAAGAGGTACTTGCCAGAAATGGTGGGGGAAAATTTGGGAAAGAAATGTGTCTCTATATTTGTGTTAGTGGCAATAATAGTCTCTCTTGAACATGACACCCCCTTTATCATTATATCTGGGTTGGGAAATCTATTTGTCTCTCGTATGACCTTTTGCAAGTTCATATCTTGGGTCATCCTTGAGTCAATACTGCCAAGACCATTGTCGTGTCGTTCATATTTTCAAGAGAAGTCCAACCCTAAACAAGACCTCTATCGAGTCGGCCATCTGCAGTTGTCAATTATTACCATGTCGGCCTTCCCTGTGTCAGTTTCAAATCATTTTCATACTTTGATCTACCTAAAATATGTTACTTATTTCGTGTCATTGATAGGGGATAGATCAAGGCACTCATGTGATGAGTCTTTTCCTATCGACTTCAACTCATCATCTGTGAACAGGACTTAGAAATCATTTAGTACCTTAGAGCCTGCATGACTCAATGGTAGTTTTCTTTGCTTTCAATAGTGGGTTCACATCATTGACCCCCGATTGAGAGATTCTATCGAGAGCTCGACTTCATCTCATTTATTCGCATTCGATGGATTGTACCGAGCTACATTGGGAGTCATTGACATCAATGGTGATTTCCCTCGCACTTGTTAATGGTTTTCATTAATGACTGGTAATCAAGTGGTTTCTACCATGTTCGACTTCAACACTTGTAATCTCATGGCTAGATTCGTACTTACGGAAGACGAGATTGAAGACCCTGGATCTCATCATTTTGGTCCAGGTTGCAATGGAGTATTTATGATTTGTATTGACACATAGATTCACTTTGTATGTCTCATGGCTATGTCTGAATTTGAGTTTTCCAGAGAATAGATCCAGATTGTATTCCTGGTGGCTATGTAGAATCTTGGTGACATGGATCCACGGTGTATGATTGGTGGCCATGACTAACATGTATGATTTAAATTGCTTGTAGTCTGAGCATGGGAATTCCTACCTCATAAATGGTATGATGATTATGAAGATGCTTGATTGTTTGCAAGTTCTCGATTGGTGCACTCCTTGGTTCTAACACACACATGTTCTACAAAGTATTTCAACTGTCACTAGTTCCAACCTCATACTTTGGGGGGAATTTTTTTACACATTATTTTGGTCACCCGTTCTACAACATGTGTTCAGGCTTCCAAAAGGATCTTTCTCATGAGAAAAGTGACTTGTTTCCTCTTCTACAAAACTTCCTTTTACAAAGACTTCACAGGCTAGGCATAATAGACAGTGCAAAAATTCCTGATTTCTGTAGGCTGTCCTAAACCTGGCTTGCGGAGTTTCCACAGGCTGCTATGTAGCCAGAGTGCGACGACATTTGAAGACTGAGAAAAGGATGAAGTTCATGAAAGTTATAGAAGGAATATTATAGAATATGAGGTGGAATCTATATGGTTGAGATCCTACTCATCTCTCTGATTTGGTGGGATCATCCTAATATCTTTAACCATCTCTCCTTTTCCTATATAATGATGGGTTTCCCATGGAAAAGGTTAAGAAATAAGAAATAAAAGAGAGCAAGTAAGGAATGATTAAGGTTGAATAGGCTGAGAATTGTGTGAGGGTTTCTATTGTTGATGCTTGAGGGATTCATTTTTGTCATTGTGTATCATCTTCATGCAAGCTTGGAGAAAGTGTGTGTGTGTTAGAACAAAGATCCGCTAAAAGGGAGCCTTGCAACATCAAGGCGGTTTGGTTGTATCTTCCACTTTTACTTAATATAATACAATGGCATGTTTCTTTCCCATAAAATCATTCTCATTTTATTGCATGACTCATTGATCACATGCATAGGTTGTCATTGAATATACTATTTTTGCTTTCACTTTGGTTGGTTTGTGTTTCATTGCAGGATCAATATCACAAGAGCACCGAAGTGAAGCAGGGACAAAAAAGACATAAGGAAGCGATATTTAAAGGTATGTCACTCATCTCTTGTTTGCTAGTAGATTCAATGATTAGAGCTTAGAGAAAGCACCATGTCCTATCTTGTTTTGTTCTAGATCTAGGTGGATCTAGGGAGATCATTTATGTCCGCATTTACTGATAAATCCAATAACACCTGTGGACATCGATGGGGTAAGAAAATTTTCTAACTTTGAAGTTATTGAGATAGTTAACAATAGTTGTCCTTATTCTGCGTTGTTAGGAATTGATTGAGCTTTCAACAATTCTATTGTTGTTGACTTAAATAAAAGAAGAATGACATTTGAAGGTGATGGCCTTAGGGTCATTGCACCTCTGGATCCTGATGAAGGTAACAGATATATAGAACCCATTAGAGAAGAAGACTGTGCTTATGAGCTAGAAAATATATACAAATTGACAACAAGACAACATGATTACATTAATCCTACAGCAGATGGGAATTTAAGTTGGTGAAGTGATAGTGCATGCTCATCAGATTCAAAAGAAGCACTAGATAACTGGCATAAAAAAATGTATTAAGTTTCCACATGGAGATGTGCTAGATTGACCGAAGAAGTTCATTGGATTGACACAGAAGTAAGTAATCTACCCACATTTGATGGTTTAAATCATTTAGAAACTTTTTTTTTGGAATTTGAAGAAATTGTACCAGTACAACAAAGGTTGTCGGCACTAGATGAGGCCTTGAAAGAAACACCAGCAAGATGGTGGGGAACACACAAGCAGAACATCACAGGCTGGGTGTAATGTCACACTTTGATGACAATGCTCTTTTCAGACCAAGTAGAAGGGTGCAAAGTTAGATACATAGGTGAAAGTTGTCTAAAATACCATGTGTAGAGTTGTGAGGAGGCCTACAGAAGTATTCCTCAAGAGTAGTGGGTGCATAAATTCATTAACACGCTAGACACAATGCCTATCAATTGGTATCTTCAAGCTGAATTGCACCTCACCATTGCAGAATGGTATGGTATGACTTAGAACTTTGTAGCCACATTTTTATTTGAAATTCAACACCCTACAGTAGATCAATATTTAAAAGTTGTGAGACTGAAATTCTTTGAGGAGGCACCTAACCTCCCTATTGAGTAAGAAGAGGATGAATGGACTACACCTCTTCAGAAATTGCAATGTTGTTACAATATCAATGTTGATGACGACGATGATCCTAGGAATGTGAACATCACAGAAACAGAAGGCCAGATAAACATAGAAGGACTAGGAGTCGAACTACCTTTTATTGGACAACCAATCAAAATCAATAAAGTTAATATTGGAACAGAACAAGAACCTAAGCTTGCAAACGTTGGAGATTATTGGGATGATGCCACTATTGACAAGATCATAGAACTACTGCATGAATATTAGGACTTGTTTCCAACCAAGTTCACTGATATGAAGGGAATTAAAGGGCCCATGGGAGAAATGAAGATCCCGTTGAAACTAGATGCAAGACCAGTCAAGCAGAGACCCTACAAATTAAATCCCAAATATAAGAAAAAAGCCAATATTGAGCTAGACATAATGTTGGAAGTAGGAATCATAGAACCCGTTGAAGAGTTAGAATGGATTATCCCTATGGTGGTTGAATATAAGAAGAGAGGAGAGATCAAAATCTGTGTAGACTTGAGGAAACTGAATGATGGATGTCTACATGACCCATTCCCTACACCATTTACAGACGAAGTGTTAGATAATGTGGGAGGACAGAAACTTTACTCCTTCACAGATGGATTTTCAGGTTATCACCAGATCAGAATTGCCAAGGAAGATCGACATAAGACCACATTTGCAATTTAATTAGGATCCTACCAGTACACAATGATGCCTTTTGGATTGAATAATGCACCAACCATCTTTTCTAGGGTGGTGGTCAAAGAATTCAAGGATTTTTTACATAAAATTTTGGAATCATATTTTGATGATTGGACTGTTTTTAGCTAATTGAAAAATCATATTGAAAGTTTAAGACAAATGTTGGATAAGTGCAAGCAATGTCAAATTTCCATGAACCTGAAGAAGTGCATCTTCTTTTCACCTTTTGGAGTGTTTCTCGGTCATATTGTGTGTAAGTAGGGGTTGCTGGTAGATCCATCCAAGATTGTCATTATTGTTGATCTACCCTCTCCTACTTCAGTTAGACAGCTGCGCATTGCACTGGGACGTATTGGATACTAAAGAAAGTTCATTAAGAGCTATGCACAGATTACAACACCCATGGAGAAGATTTTGAATAAATATTGTCAGTTCCAATGGACAGAAGAATGTGAGCAGAGCTTCGACACACTGAAACAAAAAATGGTTACTGCGCTTATTCTGGTTTTCCCAGATTGGAGTAAGAAATTTCATGTGCATGTCGATGCATCCTCTATTGCATTGGGAGAAGTGTTAGCACAAATAGGAGCAGGAGATATTGATCATTTGTTATCCTTTTCTATCAGGAAGCTCTCAACAATAGAGATAAATTACACTACCATTGAGAGAGATAGTTTAGCCATGGTGTATGCATTGCAGAAGTTTCGTCACTACTTGTTGGGAGGACACTTTAAGATGTTCACTGATCACTCTGTGCTGAAATATCTAGTCAACAAGCCAGTGTTGGGGGGAGGAATATGCATATGGATACTGCTATTCCAGGAATATGATTTTGAAATTGTGGTCAAACCAGGGAGAATGAACAAGGGACCTGACCACTTATCTAGGGTGGAACATGGAGAGGAACCTACTAGTTTGGAGGATACACTACTAGATGCACAATTGTGGGCCATCAGGAAGGTTGATGACCACTTCACCGAGATAGATCAGTTCTTGTCAAGAAGTATGGCACCTCGTGAATATACAGTCATTCAGAAGAAACAACTGGTAATTCATGCTGTAGATTTTTTATTTATAGTTGGACAACTATACAAGATGGGAGCAGATGAGATCTTTAGGAGATGTGTTATGGAGGTAGAAAGACCACTGATTCTGGTAGAAGAACATGAAGGCATCATAGGAGGACACTATGAAGGAAAAGAAACAATGCATAAGGTTCTTAGAGCTGGCCTCTGGTGGCCCACTTTACACAAGGATACTAAGGAATACTACAAAGCCTGCGATGTATGCCAAAGAGTTGGGAAACCTTCCAGAAGGGATGAGATGCCTTTATCACCCAGGCTAACCTTACAAGCATTTGAGAAATGGGTCATTGATTTCTTGGGACCTATGAACCCACCAGGAAAGCGCATAGGATCTCACTACATAATCACTGTGACAGAATATTTGACCAAATGGGCAGAAACAAGAGTAGTTAAGGACTGTAGTACAACTACATCTGCACAATTCATCTTTGATGACATCAGAACTAGGTTTGGATGCCCGATGATCCTTATGATTGACCAAGGTACACATTTTATTAATAAGACTATTGAATCCTTGACTCAGGAATTTTTATTTCATCATCATAAGAGCACTCCATACCATCCACAAGTGAATGGCACTATCGAAGCTTTCAATAAGATTTTGGAGACTGCACTGACGAAGATTTGCAGTGTGAATAAAGATGATTGGGATTTGAGAGTACCATCAGTGTTATGGGACTATAGAACCACTTGCAAGAAGCTGACAATGCATACTCCATTTAAGTTGGTTTATGGCCTAGAAGCAATAGTACATGTGGAATATTTAGTTCCTAGCCTAAGAATTGCAACATTTACATATATGGATGGCACTGGTGCTGTGCAAAATAGGCTTGCACAGTTGGTAGAACTAGAGGAAGATAGATTTATTGTAGGATTCCATCATCATGTATATAAGGAAAGAGAAAAGGCTTATCATGATAGCCACATCAAGAGAAAATCCTTTAAGCAAGGAGATTTGGTATTTGTATATGACAGTAAGTTCATGAATCATCCAGGGAAGTTCAAGACACATTGTCTTGGGCCATATGATATTGTCTATGTAAAAAAAGGAGGAGTTTCACAATTGAAGACTTTGAATAGAGAATGGAAGGAAGGTTTGGTGAATGAGAGATGATTGAAATTGTACTATGACAACCAGTTGCCTCACAACTCTCACTAAAGGAAGAAGTAGAAGGGTATAGGTACTAGGTGCAGCTAAAACTGGGTACTAGACATAGAAAAGACATTTTGCACATAGTGGGAAGGGATAGAGAAGAAAGCACAGGCTACTCCATGCAGTCTGAAGTCGAAGTGAAACAGAAGGTTCAGTCTGGAAGTGCCTCGGGACAAGTCACAAGTGAGTGTTGGGGGCCTGTTGGCCCTTGGTTATTAAGTAAGAAAGAAAGTGAGGAAAAAGGAAAGGAAAAGACGAAGTGCGAACTGCGCGGAAGACACATGGACTGAGATTGGGTCGAAGTGGTCAAAGAAGAAGAAAAAGAGCGAAGTAAGGGAATACAAGTTGTTGGATGAGGAGATCAAGGTGAACAGATCAACAAGCAAGATGGATCGTGGAAAAATCAGCAAGCTAAAAAATACACCAATGGATGTTGTGGAGCACTTCACGGGAAAGAAGGAAAGACAAGCTGGCGAAGCCCAGAAAATTTGGTTCAAGTTGACCTATGGTTTTAGACACCTAGTGTTTTTATATTTAGGGTTTTGACACCTAGGTTCTGGCCTAAGTTTGTCCGAGAGACATTGTAATGTACAAATAAATGTCTAGAGGAACTAGGATGTGTGCATGCTAAGTTTATTGAGAGTTCATTGTTATTGTTGCGGAGTGACCATTATTGTGAGAGCAAGAGAGAAGTGTTGTGTGTGATATCCTTTTTGTATTGTAATATCTTCAGCTGGGTGCGAAGATCAACCTTGCAGTTGGGTGCGCGGAGAGGGGAGAAGAGAAGCGAAAGAGAGAAATATCTGCAAGCTAAGAGCACAGATAGAACTGTATGTTTTCATATAATATCAAGAAAGACAGTTATGTGGATGTAGCCCTAGGGAGAGAGTGAACCACGTATATCTTATTGTTCTGTGTGATTGATGTTGTGTTCTTTTACCTTATGTTACTCTGTTACTGCATTATTGTGTTAGATCTGAGATATAACTCTGCGAAGTGGGTTTATGCTTGGTAAGAATAACTAGGTTGTTGTGTGTTGTTCTTTTGGATCCACTTGCATTTCCTCTGGTTGTATACAATTGTGTCCTACAACCCCCTATTGCTACTTTGGGTGAGACTGCATCTGCTTCACAGGTGTTGCTGAAAGGGCCAGTAGTTAGGGCTTGTTGGTGCGTTGTTAGAGTTGAACCTTGGGTCTGTCCTTGTGCCAACAACATCAACAGCCTAATCATATATAGGAAGGTACAACACCAATACTTCCTTCCTCTGCACCATGTCTTGGATGTAATGGTACTTTATCCCAATGTGGTTTGATTTGTCATGAAACACTAGATTCTTTGATATCTTCATACAACTTTGGTTACCATAATGAATAATGGCAGAATCCATCACATGTTCAGATAAATATGCAAGGATCTTGTGAAGCCACACTACTTCATGGACTGGAATACTTAATGCAATGTACTCTTCTTCTGCAGTGCTCAAAGCCACATAATTTTATTTCCTACTACACCAAGAAACCATGGAAGATCCCAAAGTGAAGAAACACCCGAAGGTGCTCTTTTTTTCCACTACGCTCCATGCCCAATCAAAGTCAATATATTCTTTCCATATCATATCAATAATGGAAGTATATCTTAGACCATATCCAACTATGCATCACAGGTATCTCAACACATGCTTCACAAAAATCTAGTGTGTCTGTCTCGCCTGACTCATAAATTGGCTAAGTTCACTCACTGCATAGAAAATATCTGGTCTGGTGTTAACCAGATACATCAATGATCCAATCAATTGTCTGTATAGAGTCAAATTAATTTCTCCATAATCGGAAAAAGACACACTTAGTTTCTTCAGATTCGTCACCATTGGTGTAGCCACGGGCTTAAAGTTCAACATCCCAAACTTCTTCAATATCTCAATTGTGTACTTCCCTTGACTCAAGAAGATCTCATCAGTACTCTTCCTTGCCTCTAGAGTTCCAAGAATTAGTGCATCATACCAAGGTCCTTCATCTCAAACTTAGAGGCCAATGCATACTTGCATTCAACAATAAGGCTCTCAGTATCAATGAGGAATAAATCATCAACGTAGAGGACCAAAATTAGGGACCCACCATTAACAGTCTTGTAGTACAGGATGGGATCGAAAACACTTTTGTTGAAGCCCAAAAATCATCAAGTGTCCATCAATCCTTTCATACCAATCTCAAGGTGGTTTCTTGATTCCATACAAGGCCATCTTCAACTTGCACACATGAGACTCCTTCTCATGTATCACGAAACCATATGGTTTCTCGATGTATACTTCTTCCTCAATCTCTCCATTGAGAAAGGTTGTATTTACATCCATATAATGCACTCTCTAACCCATGGATTTTGTAGGGGAAATAATCATCTGGATAGAAGTGTATCGAGCAATAGGAGCAAATGTCTCCTCATAATCTATTCCCTCCACTTGAGAGAATCCTCTACTAACAAATATCATTTTGTGCCTCTCGATGCTTCCATCAACTGTGTGTTTGATCTTGTAGATCCATTTAGAAGTCACTACAGAATTCCACTCAGGTCTCGGAAAAATATCTGACACATCATTTTTCATGATGTATTGATACTCCTCCATCATGACATCTCTCCATACTGGATGACTAGTTGCCTCCTCATAACAGTAAGGCTCAAAATGAATGATGTGTCTCATAGTTGTGGCATAGCATGAATATATTTGAGGTATATTTCTCACTCGAAAGGTACCACGAGGAGCTACACATCCTTCTACCTCCTACATATTCTGACGATCCCATGTAGGTATCTTTCGAACTACTACAATATCTTTGGGAAAATAAACTGGAGCTACAGGATCAACATAATCAATTGGCTAAATTTGATCAATATCCATGTGAGATCCTCTAGATCTATTTAAAGGATACCTCCTCCTCAAAGGTAACATCTCTGCTCACCTCAATCTGTCTCTGACCAGCGATGTAGATTTGGCATGCCTTCGAAGACTCATTGTACCCCATGTTGGACCTTGACCAATTTTTGGGAGATCCTTGGTAAATCTTGACCTACTTTGGGACTTCGACAGCCTATCGAAGATAGAGCGCAAGAAGAAGCAGAGATTGCGGGATCTCGACCCCTTTTTGGGTCCTTTTTGGGATTTGGAATTATGTAATGGGTATGGGATGTCAGCCCATGGGTTTACCCATGTTTAGGACTATTTTGTAAAGTATAAATAGATGTCTAGGAAATGTAAGAGGTAGCAGTTGCAATTGTGCTAAGTTCTAAGGAAGGGGAATCTATGTGATGTTAGACCAATGTGCTAAGTGCTAGTGATCGATCTATTGGATCAAAGGACTGCAAGTGCTCAGTGCATACTATGTGAAGCTTGCAGAGCTGATTGCAAGTGACTATAGAAGGCTTAGTGTTGTAACCTATCTCGGGGAAGGAGGATTTGGTGAGGTGCACGCAGATCTCCTGTCCTATGCGGAGTAGGGTTTTTGAGGCTCTGTGCATGTAATTGATTAACAAA